>PVKE010001264.1:76272-105334 GCA_004027555.1 Craseonycteris thonglongyai
ACCGAGGATCGAATCCCGGCTCCGGCCCAGGCAGGACCCACGTGCTGAACTGGGGAGTTCCCACAGTTCGGTTCTCTAGCTGTCTCTGTCTCTGTCTCTCTCTCTATCTGTCAAAAAGTAAAATAGAAATAACTATGCACTGAAGACAAAAAGATAATTTCTCTCTATAAATGTGAAAAGATAAAAAACAAACAAAAAACAAACAAACATAAAGTTCCTAATATAACAGTAACAAACACTCAAAATGTCCTTTTCAACTGTCTTCTTCCCCCTCCGCCTACTACCCTCCTCTATCTTGAATGTGTCCTTTTTTCGTCCTTCAGAATCAGATCTTAGAATTGTAGCTATTTAGTGAAAGCCTAGATGCATTTTTTTTGATATGGTTCTCTAGGTGACTTTAGGTTACTTTTCACAGAGTTTGTACCCATTTTTCTTTTGCATTGGGTGCTGCTCTTTGACTCGTTCTTGGTTGGCTTGTGAAGTTCACTATCCTCAGTTCTAGTCTTGGTTCATGGGAGGGTGGGCTCTAGAGGCCACTCTGGGAGCAGATGGCCAGGTCAAATCCATGCCCACTTCCAGCTTTATCCAGCTGAAACCCGCCAAGGACTGCCCAGCTGGTTCCTGAGTCAACCCTGATAAGATGGGACAGCTAGGAGGCATAGCATCTGCTCTGGGGGTCTAGAATGAGGTTCACTGTGACCCAAACACCTTCCTGCCTACCAGACCCGTTTAACCCCACCATTTATTTAGTCCACAAGACTGAACCTCTCCTCCCCAAGCCCCTGACTTCTGCTTTACTCCCTTCTTGCCATGGAAACCCTGTCCTGAACCTTTGCCTGCTTCGCTGGGGCCTTGAGGCCCTGTCTGTGTCCTCTCCTGGGGTGATACAGTCTTATTCCAACTGCATGGGCCACGTGGGGGTACATCACTGTCATTCTGTCACGTTGACCTACACGGTTTTGCTCCCCTTTCCCACCCACAAGAGCCAACCTCCTTGAGCAGTCCCAGTATTCCAGATCAAGCTCGTTTTCCATTCCTCTTTGGAGTTCTGGCTACCTCTCGTCCCAAAGTACTGGTGCTGGGAATGCACTGACCCGGTTGTTTGGAGCCCACCATTCCTAGCGTTCTTCTGTTGTCACTGGCCAATGCGACTGGGCTCTTGGCCTGCTCATGGCCAGGCCAGCTCAGCGAACACCACCCTGGGGCTGTTTCATGGCTACAAGGAGAAGTGGCAGCTGGCAGGAAACGTGTTAAATAGCCCTGGCTCCTATGGGAATCGCAGAGTGAAGCATTCCCATCCCCTCCGTCCACCTTTCACGTTTGATTGATTTTTTTCGATTGGTTGTTTGCCTGACCTGATCAGAGGGTTTGGGCAGCAGTTTCTGTTGACACTTTATTTCACTTTGGGTAAAGTTTAAACACGACTTATCTCAATAATGACACATCTGGAAGGCCATGTTTTGCCCCTTCCTGTTCTCTACCTCTTTAAGTTATGAGAACATAGGGAATAAAGGCTTTTTTTTTCTTCTTCTTCTTTTTAATACATAGGGAGCAAGTTTGTTGCTTTAAATCTTTTTTTTTAGAGAAAAGTCTTAGACATTCCAGGTTATAATCACTGCTAGATGATCTTTTTTAGCGTTAGAGTTAAAAATTTTGAGATTTATTTCATTTCCCCACAGGTGAAGGCCATCCATTTCTTGGAGAAATGCCACCGTGGGATTGCAAGTCTCAGGCCAAGACTTCCATGTGTCACTTTTTCCAAGTGAAATGGCTGAAGGTCAGGAGCTGAACTTGCAGATGCCACAGTGTCCTTGAATCTCAAGTCTAGACTGATAACAGTTCTTAAAGGTCCTTTGGTTCAACCTTCGACTTAACGTGAAAACGCGTTCTACAACAGCCCTCAAGGGAATCACAGGTCTTTGTATTTATCTAGCATAGTCCACTTTGAGGCTTATTCTCAGCATTAAAACATCTTTCTCTTACTACACAGGGCATTACCTCCGGTTTCTATTCACTCCACAATAATTAGTTCAATACCTACTACATTCCAGGCATGCTGCTAGGCCTGTGGGATAGACAGTTGGGTAGACACCAGGATCTGCCTTTAAGGCAAGCTTGTCCAACCCGCTTTGCATGCGGCCCAACACAAATTTGTAACCTCTCTTAAAATATTATGAGATTATTTTTGCGACTTTCTTTTTTAAGCTCATCAGCTATTGTTAGTGTATTTTATGTGTGGCCCCAGACAGTTCTTCTGCTTCCAGTGTGACCCCAGGAAGCTCAAAGGTTGGATAGCTCTGCTTTAAGGGGTTTGGAGTGGAGCAACGGAAATGGTGATAGAGTATGGTATGTACAAAGCTCCTGGGGCATGTAGGTAGACCAGTGCTCAGTTCTGCTAGGGGAGGTGGGAGGAGGCTTTGTATAATAGATGATGTGCTGTAGGAAGTGAGCTCTGAAAAGTAGGGTCGGATAGCATTAGGCTGAGAAAGTGGCGGAAGAGAACACTGCAGTAAAAAATTATACACACACACACACACACACACACACAAACTGGAATCCCCAAACTGTGGAATCCATTCCATAGTACACCTAGTACACCTGAAGGTATACTATGGAATGGATGATTCTGGAAAAGTAGGCAGGAACAAGGACTTTGAATGACATGCCATGGGGTTTTGAACTTCATTCTGCCCAGCAGAGGAGCCACTCAAGTGAAAATGGTACGGGCATTAGCAGTATAACTTGGGACTAAACCAGGAGAACCAGGAACTTGGGGGAGGAGGCCGTGCTGAACTCAAGCACTATTTGGAGGCAGGATCACAGACCTTCGCGACCATTATACCTGGAGGCTGCCAGAGAACAATGCTCCAAATCCTTCAGTGCCCAGAACCCGGTTTTTCTGCTTCCCATGAGTTCTCTCTCCTCTGGCACTGTGAGTTTACCACGTACCACTTGCTTTTGGGACCCTTCAATGTCCTCATTGCCTCTCTTAAAACATAGCAGCTTTGGGGAAGCCGGGATGGCTCAGTGGGTTAGGCGCTCACTTTGCGGCCCCAGGGACCGAGGATCGAATCCCGGTCCCGGCCTGTGTGGACCCATATGCTGAACTGGGGAGTGCCTCCAGTTCGGTTCTCACCAGGGTGAGACCCCGGCCCAGTTCCTGCCCTGTGCAGCCCCGCGCCCACCTGTGGAATGAAACTATGTGGAAAAACCAATGATGTGCAACTATGGAGACTGTTCTGGGCCCTTCCCCTTCTCTCTGTCTCTATCTTTGTATCTCTCTCTCTGTTAACCCCCCACCCCCAAAACACAGTGGTTTGTTCGGGCCCCTGGTGCATGCACTGAAGGATACATAACTGGGGGAGAATGTAGCACCTTGTTAAGTGACCAGGACATCTTTTCCCGTCTCAATTCCTTGTCCCATCACCACCTCCTTTCATGCTCAGGGGAGGGTCCTCCCTGTCTATTTACCAGCACGATGTATTAAACAGAGCACATGGTCACTTAAAGGAGAAGTAAATAAAAATCCTTGTTGAACATTCGTTTGCTCATTGGGTAAGAATTTCTGACATTTACAACGTCTAAGCATTGTAGCCAAGAAGCCATTACGTGCCAGGCACACAGCCGGGCTCGTGGGGTGTCATGGTGGGTGAATTCCAGGATCGGCCTGAACAGAATTCAGTCTAAATATCTAAATACATCAAAAGAGGTCTACTCCAAGTGTCCTACTCACAAGTAGCCCAGAGTCTAGAAGGCAAGGAATGGCAGCCACCCATAGTTTCATGCGTGTTGTAATAATAATAATACGTGGCCTGCACTGGATACTCTGTGTGCAGGTAGCCTTCTCAGAGCCATGAAGTAACTCAGTCCTCACAAGAATGCCACGAGGCAGGTAGATACTCTTAACTCATGCTCCCATTTCACAGAGAAGGAAACTGAGGCACAGCTACTCAACGTCACACAACTAAGACAAAGGGGGAACCAGAATTCAAGTGTGAGAATTTTGCCTCCCAAGTCTGCACCCTTTACCAGTGTGTTGTAGAATCTCTGGCCAATAACTAAGATATAAGGTCGAAAAGGGAAAAGCCATGAAAGAGAAAGTATGGACTCGGTGCTTGAGAGAAGTGGCCCATTTGGGAGGTTTTGTAAATGATTTATGCCCCGTATGGGCTTCTCTCTCACCTATTTCTGGGTGTGGTGGTGGTGGTGGGGGGGGGGGTTTGCATAACTGCCTTATCCACCCATCTGCTGCCACCTGTACTTTACAGCGGGAGGCCTCACACCCAACTGGACCTTGGTGTTAAAGTGATAATGTTTTATGTTTTTAGCAGGTGACAATAAAAAAATCCATGAATCACAATTCCAGGACCTTGAAGTTCAGCGTCGCTCCAGACGGTAGTGAACATTCATTTATGGTCTGACAGCCACAGATTAGGAATTTATCTCTCCCCAGATTGCAGGGCGGTTGATTACGTTGCTGGTTTACCACCTCTTCCAGAAGGGACCAGGGCCCGTGCCAGAGCCCCGTGACGAATAGCCTGGGTTGGCTACACGGGAGAAATCAATCACGCAGACTTGTTGCGTTGGCTTAATAAGGTTAGATCAGCAAGCACCAAGCTTGGGAAACAGCTGTTGGTCAACAGGCTCCACATGCTCACAGAGAGCCCCGGAAGGGCCGAATCTATTGTGGGTACTCAGCAGTCTGCCTGCAAGTGGGCAGTAAGATCCTGGAGTTTGGTTTGGGAGCTAGTTTTCAAGAGGACAAGAGTTCTCAAATCTAGCAGGACCTGCAGAGAGCTGTAGCACATTAGAGCGATATCTACAGAAACCAAACCAAAGAAAAACAGAATCAAACCTAAAAGTACTCCCAGTGTCCCCACGGGTAGTCCCAGTCATGTCTCCCTGCAGCGATGGCTTTATCGGGGGACAGTCCCGGAAGGGGAATAGATTACAGGACATCACAGCGGCTCTCAGAGGAAAGCACCCTGCTGGTCTATGGCACCGGCTGGGCCGTGGGGAGCTGTTCAGCATAATTTTTAGTACCTCCTTATCTTTCCCAACTCACAGGTGTTGCAGGAGCTAGACTCTGTCACCTGCGTGAGGGTCACAGCAGGGGAAAGACATGCCAGGTCCCTTCTGCCCTTTGTACCCTGGCTTACTCTTGAAGAGATAGCAGATTCCTCCAAATAGCTCTCAGATATCTGCCAAGGGGAACAACTTGAAGATCACTGGGACCCTCCCCTCCTCGGAGTGAACGCACCTGCCTAAGTGTCTCACAAAGCGATTCCACTGGCCTCCCTCAGTGTGTACAGTTAATGAGAATACCTGCACCAGGGACTCAGGTAACCCTGAGAGGTGGTGTTGAGAGAAGTAGAGTCAGGGAGAAGGTTTGGGCGATGCTCACTGTTTGGAGTCTATTTCAGAGTCCACGACGTCTTGCCTTCTGGAATGCAGCCATCATCACTAGCAAGTTCTGGATGAGGACCCTTCAAAGCCTTTCTGCACCAGCTAACGCTCTTCATGTTACATTGCAGGTTATACTGCTTGTTTCCACTTTGCCCTTTTCATTACAAGATTTAGACTTCCCAGGAAAAAATAAAAACATTTTGGTTTTCATCTCAGAAGATAGAAATTTGTTGCTATTGAAACAGAAGAGAGATTGCTAAGACATAAGAAAAGCACTTCATAGCAGGAGCCGCGAAGGTGTATCAGTCAGGGAGGTGAGGGAGGGTGTGGTAACAAACAGCCCCAAATAAGTTTTTAAACATTTTTGTGTAAAATAAAATGCAGACACAGAAGTCCACACAAAATGACTATTTATCATATTATTATATAGCTAACGTCCTCGTAACCAGCACTCAAGTTAGGAAATCGAGCTTACATAGGAACCCCGGAAGTCCCTTCACACTCCCTGTCCCTGCTCTCCCTCCAAATCTAACCACCTTCCTCACTTTTATAGTAATAACACCCACATCTTAATGGATTGAAACAGGAAAGTTTATATTTTATTCATTCTATGTATCTACTATCACCAGAAGGTGAGTGCATTAATCCCTTGTCATTTTTGTCATTCTTATTCTGGGACTCAGGCTGACAGAACTTTCTAGAACCTTGACAGTGTCTATGGCAGAGGGAACAGTATATTCTCGGGGAGATGCACACTGATTCAGCCCAGGGGTGATGCACTTTTACCGTTGTTCACAACTCATTGGCAGGGGCTGGTCATAGGTTCTACCCATCAACAGAGTCCAGGAAATGTAATCCCACCACATGCCAGATGGGGGAGCTGAAGGGGGAGAAGGAATATTTGGCACAGGGTGCTGAGTCAACCTCCATTCTGGATGTGGACTCTGGGTCCACAGGCTAGTTCTACCCATGGCTAGCTGTGTGCTTTGGACAAGTTAACATTTTAACTACTTAGCTTGTAAAATTAGAAAATTCATAAAGTTCTGGGAATTAAAGTCATGCTTTAAAGCAGGGCGTCCAATCTTTTGGCTGCCCTGGGCCACACTGGAAGACTTGTCTTAGGTCACACATACAATACACTAACACCACTGATAGCTGTAGAGCTAAGAAAAAGAATCACAAAATATCTCATAATGTTTTAAGGAAGTTTACACATGTACGTTGGGCTGCATTCAAAGCCATCCAGGGCCACAATGCGGCCTGTGGGTTGCAGGCTGGACAAGCTTCCTTTAAAACCTTAGGAGAGGGTCTATCTGTCATAATCTCTACTCAGAGCTTATTATGAAAACGGCTTACGCATGCCCTACTCAGATAAGATGTTCGAAATGAACAGTGTCCCTGTAAACACCAGGACAGGGTGGGGAAAGGGTCAGAGACTGCAGGGGTCTGAGTCTCTCCGGCCCCGGGCGTAAACACAAGAGCCCACAGCTACGGGCCGTCTTCGGAAGCACCCTAGAACCTGCTTCCCACCCACCAGGGACAAGTTTGAGGCGGTGGGTGGAGGGCGGGACGCAAAGCAAAGACGAGAAGACATCCCCATTGTGAGATCCCTTGGGGTTTCTATTTTGTTGTTGTTATTGCTTCAGGATGTTGATCTTTCCCCCTTTTCTGCGTGACAAGAAAGTGATTCATGGTCAGGGGAGGGATCCCATCCCCTCTCTCACTGACAGCAAAACTGTCAAAAAGCCCATCCCTATAAACACTAACCTGGCACAGGAGACAGAGGCTACATATGGAAAATCAAAGTAAGGGGTCTGGCAGGGAGTCGCAAAGATGGTTTGAATCAGAGGCAGAGACAGCCCATGGATATTGGGGTGGGGGCTTGGGGGCCGTCTGCACCCTCGTGCCAAGATGGCTGGGAACCTGGGCCAGTGAGTTTCCACTCGCCGGGGAAGGCAGGCAGGCCCCGTCTGCGCTGGAAGCCAGATCATGGCAGGTCTCTGGTTTAAATTCGGCTCATCGGAGGGTCCTCCGAGCTAATTGGGAAGGAGCCGGGCTGTTTTCTTTCCTGCTTAATAACAAGGGGAATTGCTTACAGCTCTGGACTTTATTAGGGGGGAATTTGACATTGCTTCATTGGACTGAGGCTCCGGCCAGGGAGCTAATCTCTCACACCTGTTTGGCTTTGTTAAGGAGCCAAGGGGCCTGCTTGCTATTGGTTACTGCAGAGACCGAGACAAGGGGAAGAGAGGAAGGGGCAAGAGAGAGGAGGGGGCTGTTCCCCCTCACTCCTGATTCGAAAGAACTAGTGCTAACCACGAGACAGATGCCAGCGACCGAGTTCACAGATACGATCATTTATCCAACCGCGTCAGTTCCCTAAACATGGACGAAGCATCTGCCATCTGCAAGGCACGGTCCTGTGCCAGCAGCGAGCAAAATGCCCCTTGGGAATTTATATGCTGCTCCTCCCAAGAAAAGAAATGGAAACATCGCTCAGGGTTCTAGGAAGCTGGGTCACTGGGGGGAAAGGCTGTCGCTAGGAACTGCTGCTGGTTCCTGCCTGTGCCTTTTCTTTGACAGGAGTAACTTCCCATGTGACAGTCCATGTCACAAACCCGGGGAACCTTGCTCTGTGTCCTCTGGGGGAATTTGATTCTTGTTAGTGGTCCTACAATAATGGTCAATGGAACCTGAAGAGAATGCATGTGGCAGCTATAGCAGAAGAGCTGCTTCTAAGGCGGTGTTTTCATCTTCCTTTGAGGAACATGGAACTGGGAGTTAGGAGACCTGGGAACTGGTCGGAGCTTGGCCACCCTCCCTCACTCAGGTGACTTTGGGCAAGTGACATAAGCCTTTTGAACCTCAATGTGCTCATCCAGGAAGTGGAAATCCTTGCCATCTTGTCTTTATTGCAAAGTTCTTGTAAGACTCACAGGATACAGTTTGTGCAGAAGACCTGTTGGAAACTAAGATACTAACTATCCAGATGTGTCACAATTTAAGGGTGGGCTCTTTGTCTTCTTTGCTTGTCCTTCAATGAGCCATGTTCTTAGTGGCCCTGATGAAAATGTAGGACAGGTAGGCGCAGCTCACACTGTGTCATCCTGTCACCAATAGCCTTCTTTCCCTGTTTTGTGGTCTGCCTCTATTAAACTAAACCTAAATGAACCACAATACACACATACACAGACACGTATACTGCTACTTGTCGGCCTGTAAATCATTAAAATGATTGCTTTCTTTACCCGAGTTGTGCTATTGGACAGTGGTGTTCTGATAAATGCCTAACAACAAGCTCTCTAAAAGAAGTATTCATATTTATACATGCATAAGTTGATGATAAATCTTGACATAAAGAATGTGCAGCATGTAATTTGCAGATAATTCTAAAATATGCAATACCTTTATTCCAGATAGCTAATTTATTCTCCAGAAACATTTTGCTGAAAGTCCTTTTACAGTTGATGGGAGCGTATACTTTTTAACATGAATGCTGGTTGGTATTTTCTTTGTGGTTAAGGCATAAGATGAAACAATGAAGAGATGCGCTGGGACCTCACTTCTTAGTCAGCGATATCAGCAATTTGTTCCCTGGATCAAAAAATAGTTTGGAATACAGGAGTCATGCTTCCTTAAGATTCTCTATATGTATATATTTGGTTATGCACAATGTAACTACTGTAGAAGTGATATACTTTCAGGTTTAAGCTGCACTATTAGCAATTGCTTCATCACTCTCTTAGGTCTAGACAATTCCAAAAGCATAAATCAACCCTTGATTCACAACATTTTTAGATTTCCACGGTATTAATGTTTCTTTAATGGCCAATGTCAAGTAAAGAATGTGACATCATTGCACACAGCTGTCACTATTGCACAGTATTTCCGCTATCTAGATACAACAGATGTATAATAAACCACCTCAAGCATGGAGATAATAGACAAAACACTATAAAATAGTAGGGAAGAGATAAGCCTATTTACCTTCGTTTTTAGTATAACATTTAATTTTAAGTTTATAGAATTTAGTTTTTAGTGGTGGCTGTGTTTAACCACTGACTCACAAAACACTCATAAATTTAACAACCGCTCCTTGTGAGTGAGTGTGAGCTGGCGTTTGTTTATTTCTTCCTCATGACTCTGAACGTTTTCAACACTGCAGCAGAGTTCCTTAGTCTGTGCTGCTGGGTGCTGGGCAGCCAGTGGTCCAGTCCCTGTTCTCAGGAAGCTTACAGTCTCTGTGAAAAATGAATAAGGAAAGCAGTGATCTGGAGCCCTGTTCTCAGTGTGTTTGGTTTTTGTTTTTAATTTGCAAGATAAAGAAATCTTGCTTGGTGTTCAAGTGCAAATCTGTCCCATGCTGAGTTCTCAGTGACCTTCTGGGCCTGGCTCTTTCTGTCGCTGCTCTCCGGTTTTCTGGCTAACAGTTCTCTCTCTTAATGAAGACTTTGGCCAAGGACCACGGAGCTAAGGACCGGGAGGTGCTGGGTCCAAGTTGCCTTTAAGTCTGCCTAGAGTACCCGGGGCGCCTGCCTTCTCTTTGAAAAGGGGTGCTCGAATCACCGTGGGCTTTGTTTAGACTGCAGCAAACCCCCTTTATCATCAGAACTTATTTGGAGGCCTCTACCCATGTCTATGGTCAAGTGCAATTTCTGGATCCCAAGCAGAAATAAATACGTGGATTAAAACAAAACCAAACCAAAACAAAAAGCGTGAATGCCCACCTACCGTTCGTTCAGAACAACACAGTGTTCATGTGGAGAGGGCGTCCTCATTTTGTAGATGCCCTTCATGCCAGGGGCTTTCTGAGCCATGGTCATAGCTCTGCTTATGTGAAAGGTGTAGGGCTCTGAGTATTGATCTTTCTGTCCAGGTGTGGAGGGGTGCTGTGCATCCGTGTGTGTGCGTGCACATATACACATGCGCGTGTGAGCTCCCCCCACCCCAAAAGACTCAAGATTGATTATTGAAAGGGACTAAGCAGTGAGTTCTCTGTCATCATGCGTAATAGCTCCTGCAATGACTTGGAAAACTTTAATTAAGTCAGAGCCTCACTTTCAGCTCCTGTTATCTTTTGAACTCCTGGGGGCTGGGGGAATGGGTTACCCAGCAGCCTGGACTTTTTCTAAAGAGCCTTTGTCTCTCGGCCCAGGTATTAAGTCCTAGGTACGTTTGGTTCGTCTTTCTCCCTTCCCCCTCCCCCGCCCCAAGTGCCGTCCTGGGTCTGAATGTGGGCCTGTGTTCTCCTGGTCCACTGTCCTTAGCCCTGCGCAGGGGACTGGAAGAGAATGGGCCACAGGAATGCACCCAGAACAGAGCCAAATTGTTCAAGCTGCGTGAAGAAGAAAGAAAACACGGGGGTGGGAGGGGCAGGGAGAAGAAGAAAAGCTTTCCTTGTAGGTTCAATTTCTCTGGAGATATTTGGAGGATCACACGGTGATTTTTTTTTTTTTTTTAGTGGGGGAGGGGGTCCAGGGGGAGCAAAAAAACGAGAGAGCCGAGTTTTATCGGCACAGTGGCCCATACAGAAAGGTGACATTTGAGAGAACAATTGCCGGGTTGTTTGGCCCCCTTCGCTGCTATGAATGAAGCTTAAGAAAAGCTGTCTTTGGATTGCGACTAATAGTCATCTTCATCATGCCCGCTCTCTCTCTCTCTTTCTCAGTTCCCTTATGAAATAAGGGCACGCAGGTAATAAACAAAGCACTATAAAAGATCAGATCGAGGTATTCTGTGGGCTCATTCAATGTGGGGAGCGAGCGTTCTGCACACCACTGCCAGTCCTTTCGGTTCCCAAGGCTGGAGGGAACTGGAGGAATAGTGGTGGGACCAGGCTAGACCCCTTTGTCCTGATTTTACAACCGGGTGGAATTGATCAGGGCCGGGCCTCTGGTCGGCTTATCCACGCCTGACGACCAAGGGACAGAGGACAAGATGGCAGGGTAGAGAGACCCTTGGACTCGCTCACTTGGAGTTTGGATTTTGACCTGACTTTCTTTGTCCGCCCCCAGGCCACATCCAGGTGAGTAGCTGCCTGGGTTCCAAAGCTGTTGGTCAGTCGAGTTGACCTTTTTTCTTTTTCCCCACCCCTACCTCTGACAGATGTTTCAGTTCCGATTTGTATTTCTTCTGCCGTTGCCACAGTTAGGCGCTGGTGGCGGGGACCTGGGAGCTTCCTGCAGGGTCCCAGGTGGCTGGCTGCTGTGTGAGACGCAGGCCAGCCTCCGCACCGTGGGGGTGTGTGGTGACTGGAGTGAGCGGGGTAGGCTCGCTTGATTTTGGGGGGATAATCAGGGATGGAGTGGATAGACAGAATGGGAAGGATTCTTCTCCCTGGAGGCAAGCTTTCTTGCCATGCGTCTTCCGGATCCTGGCCGGGCTTCTATCTTCTCCCTTCGCCTCCTCTCTAATCCCCCCTTGGCTTTCAGTTTGCGAAATGCCCTTGTAAGGCAACGATCGGCCACGTTTAGTTGCGAAGAGAAGCTTAGGTGCGTGAGCAGCGGGCCTCAGCTCTGGGTCTGGTTTCGTCCCATGAGTCAGTCTGCAGCACCCTGGTCTAAAAAATGCCTCCACACGCAGGAGCTAGCGAGCTGGGCTCCTATAGGCCGGGCCTCTGGGTTAACAAGTAACCAAAGATGAAAGTGGGGACGCTGGGTTAGGGGCTCCGTGCTGCAGTAGGGCCTAGCTCTTCTTCACTCCGCAACTTGCTCTCTCCTGGATCGCAGTCACCACTACTGGGGATAGAATCTAGTAACAGACCAGAAGGAAATGCTACTTGTTTTGCAGAGAGGAGTACAGGGTCTGAATGCGTCCGTGTGCGTGTGCGTGTGGACAGGCACAGCTAAATGTGAAATGCTTACTTCAGAGATTTGCTCACCTGACCCTGGGAAACACCTGGATTGCTTGTGGATGTGTCTTTACACCAGGTGCTTGGTTCTCAGCAGCCTGAGGAGAAACTTGTTCTGGCGGCTGCGTATTCGCATCTGTCTTTTCGTTAGCGAAGAATACCAACTGGTGGTTCAGTGTGTGGCTCCTCCAAGGTCAGGCTCTCGTATATTCATACCCTACCTTTAGCCTTGGGATTTCAGGTCCTTTCCACATGAGCCGTTTATTATTACGTACTTGAACCTCCATTTTGCGAGTAGAGAAACTGATTCATCGGGGTTCCAGTTTCCTTCCAATTGTTGTCAAGGAAGTCTTTTCTGAAGTGTAACTAAAAGCTTAACATTCCCAGATGAGACTGTGTGTGTGTGTGTATGTGTGTGTGTGTGTTAGCCCATATGCTATGCAAGCCTATGTATGAGAACATACACTGTGAACGTGGTAGACAAACGGTGGTATATTGCTTATTCTGTGCAGGTGTGTGTGTGTGTGCATGCGCAAGTGTGAAACAATCATATTGGAGAATACTGAGTTGCTGTGGTCAGTAATTAAGACTCGGGCTCTAGACCTCTTGGCAGAAGCTTTTCTGACAGCCTGCTACGGGAGAGACGAGGCTGGACACCGCGAAGGCTTGGCATGAATTCGTAGGGACGGGGTTCTTTGTAATACCTCATACACGTACGTCACAGAGGTTTACACATGTAGGTCTTCTCAGCCGTAAACAATAGGTGCCTGGAAGCTGCCCTGAGTTGCCATCACATAAAAAATGTCCTCTTTATTTTCTTAGCTTTCAGGCTTTTTTCTTTTCTGTGTCTGTGTTTTCCTCGTGGCACTGATTTCTCTGGAGGTAACCGGGTTTTAGACTAAGGCTGTCCCAGGAGAAGCCTACCAGACAGCTGGTTTTAACCGGTGCCAGGAACTGCGGGAGGTCACGAAATGATGGACGGTTCCCTGACCCGCAGGTAATGCTCACCTCTGCATTTGTTTACACACCTATGTACTCTCTCGAGTAGAATATTTACAGAGTTATTGGACTAGCTGTCTTCTGGCTCAATGGACAAATTCTTTTAATGTCTCATTTAATTTATCAGTAACTGAAAGTCAATCAATCAATCGATTGCTTTGGTGTTACGCAACTACATCCCCAACCTTTTAATTGTTCAACTTTCCTTCTTTGTATATCTTCCATTGTCATCTATATTTAATCAGTAATCATTTTTGGTTATACACACACACACATATATACACACATGCACACACACACACACACACACATATGTTGGGCTGGCCAACATTAAACCTTCATTTTTCGTCTTTGAGACTGATTTGAAATATGCATGCTGTGTAAGGATATGTGTACTGCCTCGTGGATCAGAATTTAGTTTCTGTTAAGACACACACCCATCGCTCCCGATGGGGGATGGCACGCCAGCAGAGTGGCAGTTCAGGGCTTATAGATAGCTAGTCACATCCGATGAAGGGGGAGAAAGCATTTCATCGTCAGAGAGTTCTACGATTAAACTAACCACAAGTCACCGTCTACAGCTCTGCTGTAATAAGCGTTTTTCCCAAACAGGGTTGGATGAGGCAATTCCCGGTGATATCTGGCCCCGGACACGTGCCTTGTACATACTTATGGGGGCACGGGGACCCAGGGCTCAGACACAGACATTGGGCACTGTTCCCTGCTCTGCTCATTAGCCTTGTGGGTAAGGGTGCTTTAAGCGCGGACCCGGCAGTGTTTGAGAACAACACGGCAAAAGGCAGGGGAGCACAGTTTGGGGCTTTAAGAGACTCTGAGGCGACGTGGGGCTCAGGGGGGTTGAGAGCAGATTGGCTGATAGCCATTACCGTTGGCTAATAATTGCACTAATCTTTTTGAGGGAGGTTTTGTGTGCACTCGGCTCCCCCCACCCCCAACTCCAAGTTGGAGAACAATAGAAGAATTGTGTTTCTGCACCATTCCATGAGATAGGTTGGGGACTGCAACCGTGTGCATAAGGTCTGCGATGGGTGACCCGCTGGGCATCAGCCCCAAGCCATCACGAAGAAACCCGCGGCCTGGGCGCTACGGCTTTGGCCAAAATATAGGGGAACGTCTGGCTGGCTAAGTCACTGGAGCAGCAGCTGCGTTGGGGTCATCATATTCAGTGCCCTTTGGGGGAACCTCAAAACAAGTGCAATATTTGCTGGACGAGAAGGAGGAGTGTGTGTGCATGAGTATGTGTGCATGCCTGTGTGCACATACACGGGTCTACCTTCCTGCTCACGTGTGCACTGCATTGTATCCATTTTCCTTTTGTCTAAAATTCACTCAACAAAACTGTTCTGTCTTCTTTAGAATGGATGATGTTAAACCAAGACTTGGACTAGAGATGCCAAGAGGAGAGGTTCCTGTAGAAGGAGCCTCTTGTGTGTGTGTGTGTGTGTAAGGAGGGTGACAAACATGTTTATCTTTAATGTCAAAATCAAGTTGCCAGCTGTATGAGGCGCTCAGCTCATCTACACGATTCATCGAGGATGAGGACGGGCTCCCTTGACATGTGTCATTTAGATGTTCTGTTTCGATGACAGTGCTGCTCCCTGTAACCTAGGAAGTAATCGCTCAGGAAATACGCATGCCCAGCAGGTCAGAGCACAAAGCTTGAGGGCTGTAAGGTCCAAGGGGCAGGGAACGTCGCTGCCCATCTGTCACAGGGCGTGCTTGCTGCTTACGTGGTCCCTGCAATGCGGCCTGTGGTCGTGCTGAACGCCCTGAGCCGACCATGTGCTGAATTTCCAGGGGGTGACTGTTCATGTGTTAGGTATTGTGAACGCAGGGTGCTGGCCAACACAGCACCGGGGGTAGGTGCAGGAATTTTCACCGGCTCGGCCCCTAGGCCCAGGCCCCCCCCCAGTGCCCATTCTGGGGGTGTCACACGGCTCGCTCCATCTGCTCCCTGTTAAGCGGCTGCTGAGTTTAGTAACAAGGAGGCCGGTGTGGCTGGAGGCTGGAGCGCGCTGCTAGTGTAATTTGGCAGGAGGCTGCACGCTGGCACCGAAGGGCGGCGAAAAGAAGAGGTGAGGGTGTTTCCACGGGGCTGGGGGTGGGTGTGGGGGGCAGAGGGGTGGCAAGGCCCGGCCACCTCCCTGCCCCTCGTGGCTGACGCCCTTGGGGAGCTGCTGATCTGAATTAGACTGAGGCCCGAGCAGACAAACCGCTTCTCCCCCGCTCAGACCCCAGGAGTTCTCCAGCCTGCGTGTTCCAGCTCCCCACAAACATTTCCAAATTAAAAATAAAATAAAATAAAATAAAAATACGTGTGGAAAAATACAGTAAAAGTGACAGCGCCTTCCCAGTTTCCGACAGTTCTGTTTAGACTTCCCAATCAGCCAAACTGGAGCCCCTGAGTAGCTGGCTTAATTTGTCACCTTGAATTATTAACCGTTTCCCTGCCTCTCTCGGTGGGTGTCCTGGCACCAGGCCCCTGGCTGTCACAGGGACCGGTGAAGCCCGCGTCCTTTCTCTCCTGCTCCCAGCTCTGCCCGAAGAGCCTTCACGGGAGTCAGATTTAAATTCGTTTTGCTGTCACCTCCCTGTTGGTTTTCGCCAACTAGTGGCTGAAATAGAGGGTGATGGGTAGGGGCAGGAAAGAATGACTCCAGAGTCAGGGCTGTCGCAGGCCAGGCTACCCTGCCGAAGGCCAACAGTTTAGTACATTTCTCTTGGTTAAGGGCCAAAGGCAGGAAAAGGCTCGGTTTGGAACTGCGATGATATAGGGTCCGGTCTACCGGGAAGCCGCGGGAGAGCCGGCTCGTTTACCTGTCATGGCTGCGAAGTGGCTCTTTGGAGCAGCCTGGGGCCCCTCCCCAGGCATCTTATCTCTCTCCTTTTCCCACCATCTCTCTCGTACCCTGTGCCTTTACTTTTGTCACTTGGGTACTCAGTAGCTTCTTGGGCAATACCATATATGGAGACCACTTTGCAGAGTCGCCTTTCTTTCAAAACTTCCATGCCCCCCATACCATTCTCCTTGGAGCCTTGTGCGTTTGGGCCATCCCGCCTATTAATAGGAGAAATTAGTCCAAGCTAATGAATTCTTTGGGAGCCATGTTTGAACACCTTCCCCAAAGAATGCCTGCCCAAACCCAGGTGCCTTTCAGAAACAAGCGTAACGTGGGTGAAAAGCTCCGTTTTATTTTTGTACAATGTCAGTTTTATTATTTAAGAGCTGGTAAATTTGCATGATTTGTAATTCAAAATATAAACATGCAGGGAGTAAAAACCCGGCCTCCATAACCCATTTGCCTCCTCGGGAGGCGACTGAAATGCTGAGCCTGCTCTTCCCCAGGTGTTCTATGCACCTGGGAGGAATTATGTCATCTCTACCCCTTTTTAATTTTTTCATAAATGTTTTATTTTGGAGAAGCTTTACACTTCCAAGAAAAGTTGCAAAGAAGCTGTAGAGTCTCTACAGGTGCCACCACGAGGTTTCTCCTTTTGCTAACATCTTGTGTTGTGACTGTCATTTGTCACAGCGGAGGGGCAAACGCTGGGATGTTACTGTTAAAGGAATTGCCTGGTCATCAGATTGGACTAGTTTTATGTCCCCTCACTGTTCCGGGGTCTCACCCAGGATGCCACTTTACACGTAGTCATTGAACCTCTCTCGCTCCCCTCTAGTCTGTGACAGTGTTTCCAGACGCCCTGTCTTCTGATGACCTTGACAGTTTCGAGGAGGGCTGGTCCAGTACTTTGTAGAATGTCTCTCAGTTTGCGTTTGGCTGGTGTTTTTTCCAGTGGCTGTCTGGGGGTTAGGGGCTTGGAGGAGGATGACCTCGGAGGTGAAATGCCACTGTCACCATCGTTATCAAGTGCACCTGGTGTCCGACTGACTTATCAGTGACGATGTAAGTTTGGCCACCTGCCTCGGGGCGTGTTTGCCAGTTTTCTCCACTGTCAAGTTCCCTTCACGCCCTTCCATATGGACTCTTGGGAATAAAGTCACGAAATTCAGCTCATATCCAGAGTGTGGAGAGTTCTGTTCTACCTCCTTGAGGCCCCTGTGATTTTTAATAACATGGCAGCATACTTTACAGGTTTCCTGTGCCTTGCCTCCCCCCGCCCCTCTTTTAAGAACCCATTTCCCGTTCAGAAAAAAAAGTGCAGCTTGTTGCCACATTCATGTAATTTTACATCAATATAGTTTTAAATGTGAAAATAAAATATAAAAACTGTTTTTGAAGTGACTTCTATACATCACTTTCTCTAATCCTAATGCAACAGAAATGTATAGGATGATCCGTATCGAATAATATTTTTTCATGTGGTAAATTTCAAAGCACAGAACTATTATAATCCAGGAGTTGTCTGGGGGTAAACACTGGAGCTGCAAGCGCCGCTGGCGAGCATTCTCAGGGCAAACGGGAGAAGGGTTGAACAATGTATTTTTGAGATTGTTCTGTATCAGTATTCAAAGAACTTCCATGTTCATTATTAATTTGCATTTATTCTATGGATGTTTTAATACCAAAGCTGACTTCACTAGTCCCCTTGGGATGGGCATTTAGGTTGCTTCAATGTCAACAATGCTGAAACAAATAACCTGGTTTTCGGTCAAGTATTCCCGCGGGATAAATTCCTGAAAGTAGAATTACGATTTAAAGAGAATGGGACTTGTAATTCCACGAGCGATTGTGAAATTGCCTTCCACAGACAGTGAACCAATTTATACTCCCCCAGTAATGCATAATCAAAATATTCAATGCACATAATTTCATAGTGGTGGAGAAAATATTTTTAAATTGGTGGTCCATTCAATGCTTCTGCGCCAATCTCCTTAAATCACAGCGCAAGGAGAAAAACCAGAGGAAGCCCACGTATTTAGGTACAACCTGGCCCGTGAGCTGATTTAATGAGTTGAGAGCCTAGCCGACATGCTGAAAACTTTACTGTCTCCTGAGCAGCTCTTACTGAGGTTCCTCAGGACCATTTCCTGGCATGCTCTTGAAACCTGCCAATAGATGACATACTTTTGCATAGATTACAGGGGTGTCCAATCTTTTGACTTCCCCGGGCCACACATAAAAAACACTAACACGAATGATAGCTGACAAGCTAGAAAAAGGAAAGACAGAAATTGCAAAAAGAATCTCATGATATCTCAAGAAAGTTTACAAATTTGTGTCGGGCTGCATTCAAAGCCATCCTGCTCCACAGGACCTGTGGGTTGCAGGTTGGACCAGCTCAGCGTAGAACATTCTTTATTCTTCCCCAGCTGTGCATTTACCCACTGAAAGCTCACATCGTGGTTAGGCCCACGTGGCTTGTTCTTGGTCATTTCCGCACAAACCCATTCCATCTGCCTTATATTTACTTGCACCTGTATGTTGCTCTGTTTACCCTCTCAGTCGTTACGAGATTGAAGAATGCTTTTGCCTTCCAGGCGTATGGTGGATACTCTGGAGTGGGGGACTGTATTGTCTCTTTTTTGCATTATTTTCCAAAGGCTCCTGAACCCAATGGAACATAGGTCCCTATTGTTAGTAGAGCAGAGGATGGACCCTCTGCTCCTTCATCCCCTTTATCACCTGATTGAGGCGACAGCCGTTGCTGTGACAGTGTCTATCTGTCCCTGGCCTCTTGGTGCCCATATTCTTTTCTCAGAATAACCCGAGAGGGACAATTATTTTCTCTGTAGGTAAGGGATCATTTCCCAGAGATGGTGAGAAATAGCTATGAAAGTCATGAGTGAAATGTGAAATTATCTGGAAATGTTTCAAATCACCAGTGACTCACTCTGGGCCATGAAAGTCTTCGTGGATGGTGGCAACCACGGATTCTCTGATGCGTTGGCATTGGACTGCCGTAAATTTATTTGCTGCAACTGGGTGGCTTCCTCTGGGGAAGGCTGTCCCATTTGGCCTCACAATAGGCTCCTTTGGGGGCAAATCCAAGTGGAGGCAGGAGCTCGGCTCTCCTGTATGCTGGCTTTGGTGTACGTGTCCGAACACCCAGCTTTCCTAAGGTTAGAGTCCCGAGGTGGCCACAGTCTTGCCACAGGGGATGGGCATTTCCATTTGTCTAATGGTACACCCCTCATTGCACTTTCTAACCCCTTACGCATTTCTACAAACATGGTTTTTATTCGACTTGGTTCTCTGCATTCATTCTATTTAATTTATGGGGTTTTAGATTTGGAAGAAAGCTTGGAAATCCAAGGGAAAGAAACTAGAAAGATGGAGTCTCTCTCAAGGTCACAGAGCTGCTTGAAGAAGCCCAGTGATCAGCCCAGCCTGGTCTCTAGGCTCATTTCTTTCTATTGCACTCCCTTATTCATCCAGTGCCGAATACTGCTAATAACAGAAAACTAGCTAACATGTATTGAGTACTCTCCCTTCTCCTTCAGGAACACTCTTCCTCTTGGCTTTCCCCAAAGGCCCTGCGCAACCTTCCACCCCACCCCAGACACACGTTTCACCGAGGTCCCCACCCCACCACTGGCTTGCATCAGGTCACTTCGTGCCCATTCACGGTCACAGAAGTCATGGAGTTGGGGGCCCGGGGTGGGCGGGTGCTCTGAGCCTAAGACACAGTAACTACTTTACCTGTATAATTCCCTTAGAAGAACTAAGGTAGGCAACTATCATTTTCCCACTTAGCAGATGAGAACATCGGGGAACAGTGATTCGATTACTTGCTTAAGATCACATGCTGATGGGAAGGGAAGGTGGGCCAGTCAGAGCACAGCGCGTGCCCACTCGCACCATGATCGTCTCTTTCTGGGCTATATTAAATGGTAAGGTATCAGATACAGGGCACAACATTAGGGCTCGTCGAGAGGACATGGCAGAAACTGTCTCTGAGGGTTTCCATTCTAGTGGAGGGGGCAAGACATGGCGATACGATGGCTGATAAAACACAGAACACCCATGTACCTGGGAATTCCAGACCAACACTGAATGGTTTTTAGGATTAGTATGTCTCAGATATTGCATGGGACATACTTCTATGAAAAATGATTTGTTGTTGAGTAAAAGTTATATTTAAGTAGACATTACATTTCTGATAAAAAAATAAGTTTAAAAAATATCAGTATATCCAGATAGTGCATGGATCCCCAAATGCGGATTTGTTGTTGATCTGAAAGGCAGCTTTAACTGGCTATGTTGTGTTGTTAGCTTCTAAATCTGGCAACTTGACGTAGTGAGCACTTAGAAAACACTGGAAAATGGATGCTGGTGAAGTGTATGCCAGACATTCCTCCTTATCCCCACCTCTGGTTATCTTCTCCCTCCTTCCTTCTCTTCTCTACTTCTTCCTGTTGGGCCTCTCTCTTCACTGCTTGCTCTCCATCCAGAATACACAGCCCTGTGATGTAGCAGCGAGTTCTAGAGCAAGTGTGTCCAACCCGTGGCCCGCAGGTCGCATGCGGCCCAGGACGGCTTTGAATGTCGCGCAACACAAATTCTTAAAACATTATGGGATTTTCTTTGCATTTCTGTTTTAGCTCATCAGCTCTCGTTAGTGTGAGTGTATTTTGTGTGTGGCCCAAGACAATTCTTCTTCCAGTGTGGCCCTGGGAAGCCAAAAGGTTGGACACTCCCTTGTCTAGAGCAAAGTCGCTGGCTGCCCAGGTGTCAGTGTGGAGACATTTTGCTCTCCGTCTCGGTCCCGGTGGTGCCCAGCCCTGGGGTGTGTCCGGTAACGCCTGAGTTCTCCCTTCTCCTTCAGGAACACTCTTCCTCTTGGCTTTCCCCAAAGGCCCTGCGCAACCTTCCACCCCACCCCAGACACACGTTTCACCGAGGTCCCCACCCCACCACTGGCTTGCATCAGGTCACTTCGTGCCCATTCACGGTCACCGAAGTCATGGAGTTGGGGGCCCGGGGTGATGGGGGAGGGGACAGGGAACGAGGCAGCACAGGCTGGTTCCTGCTTTGGGCTCTCTCTGAGATAGGCTTTCACGGGGATCCGGGTGAGCTGTCGGGGTGGGGTGGGCGGGTGCTCTGAGCACACTGGGTAACAGTGACCGCCTGTGTGCTCTCTTGGGTGGGGGCGTTCCCCCAGCTATTTTAAGCCCAGACTGGTGAATGTTGGGTTCCCCTTCGTTTACCTAGGCTCTCACTATTTTCCCTGGCATGCTCCAAGGTGGTCACAGAATGTGGGAAGCCAGGCAAGGGAAAAAATGAACGCTCTGGGATGCCGCCGCTGGTAGCTGCTGCTAAGTTCCATGGAAAAGACGGGGGCTGAGGTGAGTGGGGGGCTCGCTATCTGCGTCTATGGGCGTCTCCAAAAGCTTTTAGTGATATTGGCACCTACTCAATTCTAGAGATGGTGGAAAAAGAAAGTTGGCTGCGAAGTCTGCCCGGGGCCTGCCTGGTAGCTCCAGCCCCACCCACGTCCGTGGAGTGCCTAGGCCCACAGTGAATGCCCCTTTATCGTCAGTGAGCGATACTGACTTTTCAAAAATACTGTGTAGGCCTTGTGTCCCGCATGCCTGTGGCATGCCGCCTCTGCTTCCCTTTCAAGGGTGTTGGCTTCAGAACCCACCCAGAAACCTGAGAAAAATGTCTCCACTTGGCATCTCGGGAGGCTGACTCTAACTGCCTTCTGTGTCTTAGCCCACTGGCCACAAGCTACCTAGTGGATGGTGAGCATAAGGGAAGGAAGCAACTTCAGTCCTGGGCGCTAGGCAGCAAGCAGGTCGCAGCTAATTAGAAGGTTCACAGGGGGCGTGCCTCATATCACTGAGACACGCGTGGTTCATATTTAGCCCAGCGCCTCCCGTGAGCGGCGGATTGCCTTTGCAGGAAAGTTCCGCCGACCTGCTGCAGACTTGGCTCTCTTGATCGGCATTGGAACCAAGACTGGAAACCGAGTCCAAGTCTAGGAATGAGGTTGGGTGTGGGGTTGGGTTCTGGCCTTTCCTGTGGGTCAAGCATTTGCTAAGTGCTGACTGTGTACCAGGCACTTGAATAGTCACTTTGTACACCTTCTGCGATCTGACCATTACAACAATGCCATGTTGGGTCACTGGACCTGCCTGCTAGGTACCAGGGTCAGTGTCAGTGTGACTATGGCCACCAGACAAGGCCAGCCTAGAACACCCCTTGTGCCAAACCTTCCTTTATACTAAGTCTCACTAATAGGAGAACTTTGCCCTTGAGTACTGTCCCATCTAACTGCAGCTTTGCTTGACTCTTTCTGGAAAAAAAAAATGATTGTGTCTGAAGTGGGAGCGGCCCACGTGTGGCTTTCTCAGAGGCGCCTATTATGTACTTGTAACTGAGTTCTGTTCGGATACAGGTGATGAGGTCTTTCGACTCTTTATTCAAACAGAGTGACAAATCCATGGCCCGCAAGCTACTACTGTCTTTCTGTCACACCTGGACGGTTTCTGGTGACTGGAGGACCCCATGTATCTTTCATTGATCAGAAGATAGAAACTGTTAAATGTGGTCTCCAGTTGACTGACATTGGACTTCAAGACATCCCAAGCAAATCACTTGAGACTGTTCAGAGTGGGTCCAATGGGCCCGTGAAACAATGCTCCATGGGAACTTTTGTTCCTGCATTGGTGATGTCCAGCATACAGCCCTCAGTGTTGCTTTCAGACGTCCTCGTTGGATGTGAGTGCTGGGAAAATGCGCAAAGTCCCTGGTATTTGACTAAGTTTAGGCAAAGTCCTAATTCCAGCTCCTACTGAATGGCTAGGTCCCATTGTGATCCCAGTTTCCACTACAGCCACTCCTCATCGACCTGTGTAACGACAGCGCAGGCGTATGACAAGGGCTCCAGCACAGGGAAACCCCTTTCTCAGTCTGTGTGAGTTTCAGGAATTCCCTTTCTGTCTTTGTCTCTCAATCATGCAAGACTACATATTTTGTTTATAAACATGGTGTCACGTGATATCTTTGGAAACTTACATGCCATATGGTACCACAACACACCACAAGACAACCATCTTTAAGCTCCTCACTCATCAACTGATTTGCTTAATGACCTCATCATAGGAACAGAACTCAATCCTTAAGTGTGAAGTGCCTGTATTTCTTCTATCAATCAACCCATTCTGCCCTCAGTTGATGTTATTGCTTTTAATTGTGACTGCTGGCTTGTTTTCACTTTGCAAGTCCTGTTAGCATTTATAAGTGAAAAAACTCATGGGCACTGGCCCTTGGGCCACACTCATTATTAATACAAGCACTGATTTTTAATTAAGTTCTTGACAACCCGAAAGACCACAGCCTCCTCATTATAGGCAGGCCCTTCCCCTGCTGAGAGACAGGGGTTAATAAGGCACAAATATCTAGAAAAAAAAATCATACTCCAGAAACACATCAACCTAGCACCCTGGAAAGTGAGAAGAGTGGCAGTATTTGCAGAGCCAGTGTGGGTCCTAGTATCCTAACCCCCAGACTTACTGACCATTCCTGTCAGATGGCTTTCCCTCACCTTGCAAACATTTTATCTAACCTTAAATGTACTTGGGGGACAAGTTGCTATTATTCACTTTAACTGATTACCATTTCCCCAAATCTTTTGTCTATGTTCTTTGTATTATGCAGCAAATGACATTCATTCCATGAATCACTAAAGTACCTACTATAGGTACTTTATTTAGTACCTTATGCTTGGAGCTCTAAGGACACTGATGAGGTCAAGTGTAAACAAGAGAGACTCAATGATCATGCCCAGAACTATACAGCAACTGCAAGGCAACGAACAGACTGTACAAGCATATGATACTGACCAGGCGTCATAATGATGCACTTTTGCCCAAGTATGTGCATCAACTAAGGCTAGAAATGAATTAGAAAAAATGCAATCAGTCATTCATTCATTCTTAGGTTCACATAACATATGTTGTTTGAAGGTCATAAATGTCCAAACCTCTGAGTCAAACAAGAAGAGGACAACAGAATGAGAAACAACTAAGTTTCCTACCTTCAGAGAGCATACACTTAAGCCATTAGGCAGGATTATAAGTAGCACTTGTTTATATGTTTGTTGTAAAAGATAAATATGGAGTCTGTTACTTACTAGGCAATTTGTGATTTGTGAAATGCCAACATATCTGCCAAGATTCAAACAGACATCATGCTAGCACAGCCACCCTTAGATGAAAAGTTGTAAACATTTAAAATAAGAGGGAAGGAAGCTGGACTTCGAAGTGAATTTTTGAAAAGCATTTTTCTGTGTTGAGGCCTTTAATTGACAAGGTATGTTGAATGCCCAGGAAGGGTGGCTACCCTGGAGTGTAATTCATCAGAGAAACCCTCACAGGTCGCTTGGACTTGAGACAGCTTTTGAAGAACTTGGAGGTCACAGAGAGAAAGGCTCTGGGAAGAGGAAAGGTTTGAACAGGACGGAGAGGGAGAGTGAGGAAGTTGGCATGGAGGTGGGTGGTAGGAACAGGGGACAGAAGAAGATCCAACTGAACATGTGGGGAAGAGCCAAGCTGTGTGATGAGGAAGGGAAACGATAAAGAAGCGGGAAATGTAGGATCTGTGTGCTTGCTAGGCTGATTCTTTGCTTTGAGTAAAACTAATTTTCATGGCGGTCCATCAGATTCCAAGGCCATGGTCGTTGCAAGTGTACCGTGCATGCTTTAAAAGGGGAGGAGGAAAAGCCACGGGCTAAACAAGGCTCAACACGGAGCGTCCACTCACAAATTTTCCCTTAAAACAAATGACAAAAAAATATTTTAGCAGAGAAAACAAAATGTGCATGAATGCTAAAGATAAAAATAGAGGAGGGGGAGATAAACTTCATATTTTCAGCGAGCGGCTCCCAGACCCCAAGAAATCTTTTTTTTCTTTTCTTTTCTTTTAACTTTCCCCTGCTATTAGCATTTATTTGGATAAAAACACAAGGAGTACTGCACTCCATCCAGCCACCAGCATTCACCTCTCACTTTGTTCACTCAACATGAGACATGCCATGAAAAACATTTGTACCTTCAAATCAGCATGCTATCAAAACACCTAAAGCAAACACTGGTAGACTATGCAAGAACAATTTGTGCAAAAAACCCACTTGTAAACCCAAACGGGCATGCAACCACAAATAAAAACAGCAAGGGGAGCTAAGAGTTCTTCTTGAACATCTCTTTTCTTCCTTTCTCAGGTGTGGGCAGGCGTACCTTTGGGAATGTCCAAGGGCAGCTTCCAGGATCAGCTCTACCCACGGGAGAATCTTCAGTGAGTGTTTCCCAGACTGTGAGGCTAAGGAGTGTACCCCTGTCCTGGCACCGAACAGGAAAGAAGACTTCACAAGAGACAGGAGGTTTCCTATGGGTCTGCTGCCAAATTAATGACCTTGCCCCTTTTTCGTCCTTTCTTTTGGAAGGATGCAGACATACAGCCACCACTTAAAGGATTCAACACGAGAGAGGATCTGTTAGCCCAGCAGGGTAATGCTGCTATTAGGAATAATTTTCATGATAATAAAAATAGCATCAAATATTTATGGGCCCAAACCAGAGGCTAAGCAATAGAATATTGCTTCTCAAGCAGGGGTAATTTTGCCCCACTGGGGACATTCGGAGGCAGTGTTGATTGTCATAATGGAGGGATGATGACATGTTGTTGGTGGTGGTGGGTGGGGTGCTGCTATCATCTAGTGAGTGGAAGCTAGAGATGCTGCTAAACTTCCCATCATGCACAGGGCATGCTCCCACAACAAAGCAGGAGCCCACCTGACATGCTGAGGTTCAGTAACCTGGCAGTAGACTGAAGTACTGCCGACCAGTTAACCTTCAAAATAACCCTAGGAGGTGCCTGTTATTATTGTCCCCACTTTACCCATGAGAGCACTTAGGCTTAAAGTGATCAATTCAAATTGTCCTGAACTTTCAACTCTCTCAGGTTTCTTTCTTGAGATCTGTTTCTTTCTATGATCATTGCAGAAAATTTAGATTTGCTCAAGGACTGGGAATCGGTTCCCTCAAATGTCAGCATGGAAATTATTCAGCGCAAGCTGACCCGACCCCCACTCCATTCTGGGATGAGACTGGCTCACTAGCAGCTGGTGGCTGGGGCAGGGGGCTGGGGGGGGGGAGCAGATAGTATATGATGTCTACAAAAGTAATGAAAAGTTGACTTAACCGCTAAGATAAGCAAACAGCAAGATAGCGACTGAGAATCTACAGTGATTTAAAAATATGTTTTCTAAGCATACTGCTCCCTCACATCCACTGCTCTTTGTTCCTAAACTCTGATAGTGGTGGAGCATGTGCTGTTGAGAAAACAGAGGTCTTGATGCCATGAGACTCAGACAAGACTGGCAATCTCTGTTCTGCAAACTTATACAGAATTAGGTCATAGAATTCCAAGAGTGTTGGGTCCCCCGCAAGACAATTTCTGTTTTTCTTTTCTTCTTTTTTGATAGATGCCAAGCCCCTTGTCAAAATATTTATGACTAGAGAGAGGAAAATCAGATGTTTTCTTTTGAATCATTTCTGAGCATCTGGTGTAGGCCTTCTGACCAGTTCTTCTCTTTCCTCGCTCTTTTTTCTTTCCTCTTTGCCATTTTCCCCCCAACTTTTTCACAGTTATCTCTACTTCCATCTTTTTCTCCCTCCCCAGAGCACTTCCCATTGCCCATATGAAATGTGGAGGAAGGTAAGGGAGGAGAATTGCTTAAATAATGAGACTGACCAACCAACAGGCAAGTTGGTGTGGTTGGGTCAATGAGGACAGAGATGTCTTTTAGTGTCATTGGAAGGTGTCAACTGTGAAGTCGTTTGAAGAGAAATAAAACTCCCCATCAGAGTCTTTGAAACATAAGCTGGCTCCCATAGGTACACATCCAAATAATTTCTTCCTTCCAGTTTTCAAAAACTTTCTGCCCTAACCAGCTTTTGGCTTTGTCCTACCACTGATACATATCTCTAGATTACTGCTGTTATTTAAATAAACTGAATTCACTGAAACTCAAAATAGAAGTTAATTAAACCAGTGTGTATTAAATAGGTATTGTGGGAGAAGATGAGAATGCCTTAACTCACCCCTACCCTGGAGGGACTCAGCATTCTGGTAGGAAAAATGAGTAAATAGACATCTAACTGTCATGTATGTAGGTGTATTTGTTATCTATTTCTGTGTACCACATTGTCCCCAAACGTAGTGGCTTAAGAGAACTCATATGTATCATTGCACCATGTCTGTGAGGCAGGAATCTGGGCGTGGCTCAGCTGGGTCCTCTGCCTTACGTTTTCACACAAGATGAATCAAAATGTTGATCTAGGTTCTCTGCTGGTCTTTTTTAAATTTTTTTAAAGATATATTTATTGTTTTTGACAGAGAGAGAGAGAGAAAGAGAGAGAGACAGAAACAGAGACAGAGAGAAGGGGGAGGACCCCGAACAGTCTCCATAGTTGCACATCATTGGTTTTTCCACATAGTTTCATTCCACAGGTGGGCACAGGGCTGCACAGGGCAGGAACTGGGCTGGGGTCTCACCCCGGTGAGAACTGAACTGGGGGCACTCCCCAGTTCAGCACATGGGTCAGCACGGGCCCCGGGATTCGATCCTCGGTCCCCGGGGCTGCAAAGTGAGCGCCCAACCCACTGAGCCATTCCGGCTTCCCCTCTGCTGGTCTTATCTTGAGCCTCAACCAGAGAAAGACTCATTTCTAAGGTCACCCCTGAGAGGATTTAACTTCTTTTTTTTTTAATTTATTTTTTTTGACAGAGAGAGATACAGAGACAGAGAGAGAACTGAACTGGGGGAGCTCCCAGTTCAGCATATGAGTCCGCATGGGCCGGGGCCAGGATTCGATCCTCGGTCCCCAGCGCTGCAAAGTGAGCTCCTAACCCACTGAGCCATCCCGGCTTCCCCCTGGATTCAACTTCTTGATGGTTTCTGGACTGAGGGTCTCAGTTGCTCACCAGCTACTGGTGAAGGGCCACCCTCCATTCCTTGTCACAGGGACCTTTCCATCAGGGCAGATGGCAATCCAAGTGTGCACACTGAGAGGTAATAGAGAGTCTGCCGACACAACCAAAGTCACCACCATTCAATGTAAACGAATTTTGGACGTGACAGTCCATCCCTTTTGTGTATTCCATTGTTCAGAAGGGAACCATTAGGTCCAGTCCACACTCAGAAAGAGAGGTTTACACAGAGGTTGGATGCCAGGAGGGGGGAATTACTATGTCAGAAGCTGAGTCTCACACAAAGGTTAGGGAAAAGTCACAGAAAGGGTTAAATGAGGAGAGATCTCCTAATTGTAATGGACACTGGGAGGCTGCAGAACATTGTGGCATCTACCCGTGATTTGTAACTAACCCTAGACTTGCAGAATTTGTCACTGGAGCCTCGGGAGCTCCCTTAAGATATTACTATGTCCCGAATCATGGAGAAACATGAACCCCTGACAGTGTCCTGAAGGTCACATTTACAGTGGTCCTATTCAGTGTCTGTTTCAAGAAAATCTCTGTAGTCAGCTGGTTGTTTAGTTGTTTGTTTACTCACTCATTTTTTTTTTTTTTTTTTTTTGCTGCTTAAAGGCATTTTATTGAAGTATATATATATATATATATATATTTAAAATTTATTGTTCAATTTGATGAGGTTACATTGGTTGGTAACAATTAGACAGTTTACAGATGTACAAGTCCACATCACATCATTCATGCATCGTATTATGTGCCCATCACTCAGTATCAGTTCCCCTTCCATCACCATATATCTAGTGCCCACTCCCACCTCCCCCCACAACTGTCCCCCCCCCATCCTGGTAACCACCAAACCATTGAGTGTGTCCATAATGCTGGTGCCCTC
>PVKE010001265.1:0-105196 GCA_004027555.1 Craseonycteris thonglongyai
CTGCCTGCTAAATTTAAATCTGGCTTACCTAATAAGAACTAAAGATGGTTGCATATGGGACAAATTAGTACAATCTGAAAGTAACAATCCAATATTAATTTTTGACTATTATAAATATGTTCAGTTGCCTGAGCTGGTAAACCATATTAGATATAGCCTACATTTAACTTACGTGCTTGTGCAAACAACGTAGATGATACCCCAATTACAGTGATAGAACAAACCTCTAAGTTATAATATGCTCTCCAGCTCCTTGACAGGTAACAGAGTCCTCTTCGCACATGAACTACACATTGTAATGAAAAAAATGCTTCTGAACTTTTTTTTTTAGGAAATAAAATTCTGTAAGTTCTGCCCCTTTTTTGGTTGGAAAAAAGACTCTATAATTGTCTTTTCAGTTCAGGGGCTTCAGGAAATGTGTTATTTCTTAGGTTTACTCAGGTTGTCAAATCATTTAAAATGCAGAAACCTTTAAAAAGTCTCCTGCTAAGACTGCATTTTTAAAACCACAGCAGGGAGGCTGTATGGGAACAGAACTCAAACCAGGTCTACATATGGCTAGGTTTAAGATCTCCCTCTTTTACTGAATGACAAATGACCCAAATCACACTGCTGCAATAAAGCCCCTTTGGGTAGACAGGGTATGAAAAAAGGAAAGAGGAGCTTGAAGTAGAGCAGCTCAGGTGCAAATTGCTCCAAATCACTGCATGCATTCCATGGGGACTGATCTGAATTTCACCCAGCTTCAATTCTGTCCCTTGAGTTCATTTTGTAAGTGGCATCTGGTGGTTGGTCTTAATGTCTGAAAACCATGAAAACAAAATACTTACATTATATGGCAGGGTTCATTTCTGTCTTTCAAACAGTGCTCATTTTCCCACTTCTTTTTGGTAGGAAATGAAGTTTTTATGAATTTTGCACCAGCATGTGTACTTTTGACTCCACACCAAGGTGCATCTAGAGTTAGCAAAGAGAATTACTTTCTAAATTATTTTTTAATGAACATTACCAAACTAATATATAACCTCTAAAGCATAAGCCATAATTCAGCTTTAACCATGGCAAAAAGCAACAGAAGACAGTTCCAAGCAAAAGTGCAAGATAAAATCTTGAACTGTACAAATTCTTAAGTGCTTTATAAGGGCTCACTTCTTTTTTTCTACTAACATTAGTATATATGACATGCTTTAAAAAAGACCTAAAGCAAAAAGAAATACAACTATAACACAAACACATTTATATTCCCCCTACTGAGTGTGAAACAGTGGCTTTGGATACTGGGTTATTCACTAATCTATTTCCTTAAGAATTAGAATAGCGGGGAAGCCGGGATGGCTCGGGTTAAGCGCTCACTTTGCAACGCTGGGGACCGGGGATCCAGTCCCGGCCCTGGCCCGTGCGGAACCATATGCTGAACTGGGAGCTCCTCCAGTTCAGTTCTCTCTCTGTTATCTTTCTTTCTCTCTCTCTCTTTCTCTCTCTCTCTCTCTGTCAAAAATAAATTAATTAAAAAAAAAAATTAGAATAGCTTACACATTTGACAAGCATTGTACTTTTAATGAGCTCATTTAGTTTTCACTACTCCCTAAAGAAATAAACCTGTTTTCTTTCGAGTGGCTCAGTCTTGACCAGGGTGTGCAATCTTTTGGCTTCCCTGAGCCACATTGGAAAAATTGTCTTGGGCCACACATAAAATACACTCAAACTAACGATAGCTGATGAGCTAAAAAAAAACACACAAAATCACAACATCTCAATGTTTTAAGAAAATTTATGGATTTGTTTTGGGCTGCATTCAAAGCTGTCCTAAGCTGCGTGTGGCCCATGGGCCACATGATGGACAAACTTGGTCTTGACTTTACTAAAAAAAAGGACACACATAAAAGCCCTTGAGTTCCAGGGTATTGATAAAAAAATTTAGTTTCTAAACTTGTTTTAACAGAAAACATTAATTTTGAAAACTCAAACTAAACCAATTTCATTTAAATTTCTGCACTTGTAGAATTAAGCCATTACAAAGAAGACATTGGGAAAAAAAAAAAAAAAAGATCTCAATAGTGTTTGAAACCCTGAGGTAAAATGCTTAGTTAAGATTCCTTGTTTATTTAATAAAATATTCAAAACTACAACTTAGTTACTAGCATCCCCTTTTAAGTGCTTAGGCTTTGTCAAACTTCTAAAATTGAAAAAATTGCATAAATATATTTTCATCAATCGATAACCCCCAAACGTGTTCTGCAAAGTATAAATGTTGAGGTTGAATGTGCTATTTTAAAATACTTGTTCGGGGATGCTGGGACAGCTCAACAGGTTGAGCGCTTGCCTTGCAACCCTGAGTTCTGGGGATTGAATCCTGGCCTCAGCCCATGCAAACTGCAGTGCGCAACTGGTAACCCCCAAGATGGCAGCGAAGGTTGTCCCCTTCCATGAGCGAGGCCCCCAGTTCAGCTCCACCCCATGCAGCCCCACATCTACCTGTGTGGAATGAAACTATGTCAAAAAAACGAATGATGTACAACTATGGAGACTGCCCTGGGGCCCTCGCCTTTCTCTGTCTCTCACCTTCTCTCAAACAGTAAAATAAATCTAAAAATATATATATATATTTGTTCACTTTTCTCTAGTTTTGGGGATGGTTTCATGTGAAAATTAAAGTTCTAAAAACATAAACTTACCAGTCTCAATCATTAATTTTTCACTAGGTATTGATTTTAAAACTTCCAAATTAGCCTCAGTTTTCAGTGAGCTTTAAAAGAAAAAAAGATTTATATATATAATTAAAAGGTGCCTTTAATGAAGGATAACATTTTTTTTCATATTATAAACTTGTCTAAAACAAATCACCCTAACCCAAACTTTGGTTGGCCATAATGGCAGTGTATCATTGTATTTGCACATTCCTATTAAAATTTTTTACTTCCTGGGCTGAAAGTCTTTAAAAGGGCTTATTAGCCATTGCTAGTGAGAAAAAGACCAGGTCCTAGGGCATGAAGTTAAACCAGCAGCACTTTTGTGGAGTTGAGTGTTTTCATAAACCAAGTGGGGGGGCTGGCGGTGCGGAAAAATTAAGTTGTTCTGAAACAATTTACATTGTCTGTGAAGGGGTGGGAGAGGGTGAAGCAGGGCCAGCTCTGCGACAGACAGGCACAGAGTGTGCAAGGAACAAGCGGGCAAGAGATGGGCACGTGTAAGCAGCAGAGGCCCCGGGGGCTCCATGGTGCCGGGCTATGCTTTCTTTTAAATAATCGTGAAAATAGCCACCTGAAGTGAATCCAAAATTCCAACAGACACACAGGAAGGTGAGTGAGCTGTTCTGTTAGCTGGCCCTGCAGGTGTTAAATTAGTAAGACATCTCAGAATTATCTCCTTGTCACCACCCTGACAAAATACAGATTAAGATCTATTCCAATCAGATCCTGCCCTTGGGGGGCAACAATAACTTTATCAGCCTAAGTAAAACCTAACTTTTTAAGAGAAAATTCATTTGTTTCTGAGTAATTTGCATAAGTTATAGAGCGTTGCAGTCTAAGTGTTCTCTTCTAGTTTCAATTGTCTTTCAGAAATCTACAGAATATTTCCCCACCAGCAAAGCTTGTCTTTGCTTTTATAGATTTTCCTTTTTGAATGTATTATTTTAGTAGGATTTTAGGAGGGGTGGAAGTGAAACGTGTGTCTAGTTTCCCAAATAGCCTTTTAGTGTTCTCTAGAAGAAAATAATTCTTATTTTCAACCATCTTAATACTTGGCCAGTATGAGTATTTTCTAAAATATTATTGATATGCTCAGTATTGAGGGGGAAACAGTTTGCCACCTGAAAAATAAGCCTTTTTTGGGATACTGATTATTTTAAACTGGTTATTTTTTTTAAATACAGGAAAAACCTTTGATCTTTAACTGCCAAAGGGAATTTAGATAGAGGGCCTGCTTCTAGGAAGGGAGCTATTATCACAGATAACTATAATCTGAACTAAGTGTGATGGAGAGGAACAGAGCAAAGCTCATTAGATCAAAGTCCTCTCTGTGTCTGTCTCTGCATGGCCCAGAAAACATTTATTTACCAAACATTTGCTTTCCACCTCCATGTGAATTGCCTTCTTCCCCTTTCAAGTCCCAAACCTCAGACAACCCTCCCCCTTCTCCTGCACATAGGCCTCATCTGTCCTCTGTGCTCATAGTCTTATAGAACCCGCATGCATGCGTGCATGCGTGTGTGTGTGTGTGTGTGTGAGAACATTTTCTCCTGTTAATGTTAATTTGATTATATATATAATTCAGGTAGCAATTAGAAGGGTAGAAAGATAATCGTTCTGCCCCCACAGTTTGGATACTAAATTTAAAACTTTATCATATTACCAAATTATCTGCATATCTTTGATCTCATAAAATCATGTCTGTTTGCCTTAGCCCTTTCCTACATGTATTCCATGTTTGTAAAAATTTATCTAAATACAGAAATATATACTGCCAGAGAAAATATTTTTAAAGCCACTATCTTTTATTTAATAAGGTTTCTCACTTAAGAAAAATTCTGATTTTGTAGTCAAGTTTAAAGCGTGACCATTTTCTTTAGGGAAAAAATTATAATTTAATCCTTAGAAACCAAACACTTTGTCATCAATAGTATAAAATGAATTATGATACCACAGAGACTCAGTTTAAGACTACAATAAATTGAATTTCAAAGTAAGAACAGAAATACTGACTTCGATTAGATCAATGACTAACCCATTAATTTTAGGTTACTGTAGTAGGAAAAAAGCTAAGTCTTTATAAACTCAATATAATTTAGAAATAGAGTAGACTCTCAGTTAACTTGGACCCATGGGGATTGGTAGATGCTGGATAAATGTACCGAGCATTCTCAAGCAACTGGCAAAACTCTCAAGCAACCAGCAAAAATAATGGAAGATCTTTGTGCCAGTTGCGTTAAGAGTGCTGGCTGCTTGAATTCTGTTTAGTTTAGTCTGCTGTATCTAAGACAGACTTATGGTAGCATAAAGGCCTCCTATCCTCTTCCCTTGAAAACCATCCCAAAATAACAAGGACAAAAAGAAACAGTATTTCTGGTGAAAGTAGGAGGCATTTCTAACCCCTAATAACACACACAAAGCAGAAAGTAGATTTACAAATGATAAACAACCTGTGTTTAAGTGCTAAATGACTTACATGTTGTGTGACTGCAGAGAGAGATACAAAAGACAGGTAAACTAATTCACCCAAGAAAGTCTTAAGAACGAAAGTGCTAAGAACGAAGAACTAGGTACCTAGAAAGGCTGGGAAAGGCAGGGGACTGAATGGGGGATTGTTTGAGAAGATGGGACTCCCAGATTACCTTCAGATGATCTGGGGCACAGATGGCTACTTCTGCCCCCACCCAGGGGCAGGAAGGAGAGGGGGAGGGAAGGAGAGGAAGTGAGAGGGCAGTGTAGTCTCTGGAGAATGGAAATCAGAGGCTGGACTAGCCAACAAGAAGCCCAGGGGAGCGCAGGGATGAAGCACAGGACTGGGAATGGAGAATGACCCAGCCCCACCCTGCTTTGAAACACATATCCATTCATGGACCCCCAGCCCCACTTTTCCAGCAGGGATCAGAGGAATCTGAATCAGGATACTGAGCCAACCCAGAAGAATGTCTCAACAAGCTGACATTTAGGACTCCCTGGTGAGAATGTCAGCCAGCCCAGCTGCCCGCCGCCTGACTGGCCTGCCATTTAATGGGCTATCTCACCACTGAGCTCCCAAAGACTTCTTAAATATACAGGGAAGAATTGCCTGACATTTTAAGAAAGTTCTCATCATAATAGAGACCAAACAAAACAGCAAAAGGAACTCAGAGGAAATAAAAGGATTTTTTGGCCAATAAAATAACTTCTAAAAATGGTAATTTATATCTTTAGAGAGATGAGAAGACACTACATTTGTCATACAGGCTTATGGGGGGGAGGGGTGGGAGCTTTCACAGGCTTTTTTTTTTAAGGTTCACAAAACAGGTTGAAAAAATAAACCGCCTTTTTGAAAATAGGGAAAAAAGAGATTGAAAGAAAAACTAAGATCAGGGTCTAGGAAGTCCAAAGAACAGAAAAAAGAACATGAGAAAATTTCCCTGGACTGATAGAAATGAGCCTCTAGCTTGAAGGGGCTCCTAGAGAGCAAGTAACAAATGACAAAAAAGCCCATTAAAACATCTTTGTGAATCATGATGATACCAGAGGTAAAGAGCCAAACCTTCCACAGGAAAAAAAAACTGTCGTAGGGATAGGACTGGGAATCAGCAGAGCAACAGTCGTTAGAACCTAGAAATGGAACACTAAATTCTCAGTGAAAATGATTTCTAATCTAGAATTTTAACCCCCAAAAAACTAGCTGGTGGAAGTGTTTTGTTTTCTAAGCCACTATTAGGCACACTTTCAAGAGGGGAGAGTAGAATAAATTCATTTCCAAACATGCGTTCCATCAGAACAAACCAAAATGAAATACATGGAATTCAAAAACAGGAGTTCTATCTCAGAAGAGAAATGAGTCCAAACTGAAGCAGAAAGATGGAAGGGTCTGGAAGAAATGGAACTGTCAGATTATCTAGGCAGGTTTTCTCATAGGGAAACAGAGAGAAAGGCATTTTACAGAGCTGTTGGAAAGTGTGAGAAGGCTTAAAGTTTTGAAGCAAGTCAAGGAAATAAAAGTCTGAGAAAAGTCACTGCAAGATAATAAAAAATGGTACGGTACCCCATATGGTTCAACAGTCAACAAAATACGGACACAATAATGAACCCCCTAAATAAGCAGATAACCAAAAATCCTGAAATAACTATATCGAGAGGACTGGAGGATAATGCAGGTGGGGCAACAATATGGATATATGAACATCACTGCTCATATACCTTAGAGAAAAAGAGAAGGACTTAAGAACAGCAATGCATATTGTTTACAAATACGGTGACAAATAGCAATGTGGCTGCCCCTAGAAAAGTTGACTTGGTAGAGGGTATGCTGGGGAGACCATTTATAAGCCTTTTATTACTATCCCACATACATGCATTCCTCTACACATTAATTTATAAATTAATCAAATAATTTGAAATATGGAAGACACATCTAGGACATTTAACCAAGTGTAGACTCTACAGCAAAAAGGTAATTTCATTATTCTATTTTCCTAAGATTTTAATTAAAAAACTAATGAGAACAGTGGTCATTTAAGGGAATGAAAAATTAAAGGAAAATAACCATGTTATTTTATAATTTATTTAATAAGCTATCTTGACTTCCTGTCAAAAAACTCTGGTGGAGGCTCACCACAATTGGAAGAGAATGAACCGGCTGGGTGTATGATTTTAATGTGATGTAACAGCAGAAAGGTCAGAGTGAGGAGCCAGAGGACACGGGTCTCACACTTTCTTTCTCAGCTTCTCTAATCCTCAGTTACTTGGACTACAGAGATATAGAAGATGATTATGTCATAGAATGACCTTTCCTCCATTGTCAGATGTCACTTGTGTTTACATATATACCAAGATGTGACACATAAGTAGAAAGGCATCTAGTAATCTGAAAATAAACTGCACTACTGGAGAAAGCTGGCTGGTGAGCTCATCACAAAACTGGTTTCCATTATTACAGTACAAGGTAGTAGTTTTTAACATTTGAGCTTCAACTTGTAATAATTTAATTTCTTACATAAATAATCACTGAAATTCTCAGGCCAAGATCAATGCAAAATACAGACTTTAATGAAAATAAATTTAAATCATTATCAGCAATTCACTATAAAACAATTTAAGAATCTGCTTAATATAAAAATTAAAACCACAAAACACAACAGAACCTACCAACCATTAAATCCTATATAGAGATCCAAGTCAATCAACGCAGCTGCAGCTTCCTTGGTACCATCAAATGAATGCACCTAAGGTTATACAGATATAATTTTACTTTGATTACCCTTTCTTTAAAATTCTAAATAACAGTAAGAGTTTCTAAGTAAAAATATAGATACATCAGAGTTTCTGGACACAAGGTTTCAAATATTGTGGCCCCTACAAATTTTACTTTCAAATCAATTTTCACAATTATAAGCTGTCATCTCCAATGACATGAGGTAAGGAGGACAGTTGGTTGCCTAAAACTTCTGTCTTTGTGGCTGTGTGGATCTCTGCATCAGCATTACTGCATGTATACATTGCAGATTATGTACATGTATACACACATGTACACATTTCAGCATGCACTTCCAGGGAGGGAGCAGGAGCTGGGAGCCATGTTCTTAGGCAAATAAATGCATGACAGAAAGTTAGAAATGCTATAAAACTATATAAAATAGTCAGTTTTTCTGTCAGAGGATACTTTTGACTAGACATGACTTTGAAGAGGGAAGTAAGTTATAGGATGATTTCTGAAGAGGTGGGAGAACGTTGCTAGAGGATGTAAATGGTTATACTGTCAATATTCTCAGCTCAGCAGGCAGGAAAAACTGCGCTGGTGTTCCTCTCCTTCAAACACACAGGGGTTAAGGCATCATTTTCACAGTTGTGATGTATTTATGTAATCAAAACCAGTAAGTAACAATAACAACACTCCTTTAAATACACCTAACCATGTCACATTAATATTGAGTCCAGAGAGACCGAATACACTAAACATAACATGTTTTTTGACAATAAGGAGAACTGTATTACACAGCTGCCCAAAAGGGTTTATGTTTTTCCCCTCAGCATTTCCAGCTGAATAAAAAACTAGACCCTCAAGAATATCAAAACAGTTTTAAATGTGACTCCTCATTAGCAATTTCAGAAAATTAGTTATTCCTTATTTGACAATCTGTTTAGTAAGTCAAATATTTAAGTTGCATTTGTTGTCTGTTAATTTTTCCAAACTATTATAGAATCACCCAAGTAGATTCTTATTTAGAAACAAAAAAGGGGGGGGGGACTGAGAGGCAGAGCCTGAATGTTATCAGTGACACCAATACTCCCAAGGGCATTAATGAAAGCCTCTCTCAGTTCCCAACTACAGCTTCTAAAGGATAAACTACAGGGTCAGTGAACTACATATAAAATGTGCATAGTAATATTAATACCCTAGCAATGCAGAAAACGTGCATATCACTAGTCTGTATGAAACATGAGGCAGAGGCTACAAATTGAAGAAAATATAAATGAAACTGTGAAAGCAATGCAATGTGGGTATAATTAGTGCCCAGTGCTATTTCCTCTTTCCTCAGTTGGCACAGTGTAATTATGTGGTTTTATATACCTAGATAACAGTTTTTTTGCTGAAGGCCAGTGACTCTCTCCTGAAAGTATGGATGAGTATTTGTACATCTGACCATTTTGTAAGGCAGATTTTCTTTTTTCTTTTTTAAGATTTATTTATTATTTTTGACAGAGAGAGAGAGATACAGAGTCAGAGACAGAGAGAAGGGGGAGGGCCCAGAACAGTCTCCATAGTTGTACATCATTGGTTTTTCCACATAGTTTCATTCCACAGGTGGGCGTGGGACTGCACAGGGCAGAAACCGGGCCGGGGTCTCACCCCAGTGAGAACTGAACTGGGGGCACTCCCCAGTTCAGCATATGGGTCCACACGGGCCGGGGCCAGGATTCGATCCTCAGTCCCTGGGGCTGCAAAGTGAGCGCCTAACCCACTGAGCCATCCCGGCTTCCCCTAGATTTTCAAAAGAGTCCATGATTCAAAATAAATTAAATGAAAAACCACTGCTCTGGATACCTGAATTAAGTGATGAGCAGAGAATACTTATGGGCAATGTCTCAAGACTAATAATTGAAATGACCACATAGGAGAAGTGTTTAGAGCAAAAGCAAATTACAGAAAGGAAAATAAGTCTCTAGATCAGAGTGATAACAGCCAATGAATACAGCAGACCAGAACTTAAGAAGGCAAACCTGAAATGAATGTTAAAACACTTTATAATGTTATTAAAATTAGTTTATATTTTGCTCAAATTTAAGAAAGGCTGATAAGAGGCAGAGAAATAGCATGCACTGTACAAACATGTGGAAATACACGCAGGTTTCTGTGAACACAATTTTGAACTCATATTTTGAACAAAGTAGCTTAATTAAAACAGTGTGATTTATGTTTGTACCACAGCTGGCCAATAGATTCAACAGTAAATTTACATGACCTTCAAATAGTGAGAAAAAAAAACCTTAATAATTTTACTGCTGACATTTGGGTTACTTTAGAAGTAAACTTTAATAACCAAAGTGTATTAGTGCAGCATATATTAAAAACAATTTTTTATACTTACTACTCCACCTACACACCGATCTCTATTTCTTTTCATTATGTCTGTGAATGAAAAACAACAAACTTAAATAGCAAATAGCTTGATTTCTACAAAACTCTTAAAGATTCTAAAAGATATTTTAGCTTTAACTCACCCAAAAATTCAGCATGTGAGTTTCGACAGTGAAGAAACATTGGTAATTTTGTTTGTTCCGACAGTTCAAACTGTTTTTCAAAATACCTGCATAATGCAAAATAAGATTTCCTAGTTTAAAATTTTACTTTAGCAAGAGAAAAATAATTATGTCAAATGATTTTTTTTAGTTTAAGAAATTTTATGCTCTAGCAATTTATAGGACAGAAATAGTGAATTCAGACACATAAAATACCTCAGGCTTAGTGGGGACTTCTATAACACACAACATCTGGAAAGGGATAGTTCATTTGCAGGGATCACAAAGTTATCTCAGAAATGTTTGTCAGTTTTTCAATTATAATTACTGGGTAAATTAGATAGTACTTTACTACTGATCACTAGAAGTAAAGAGCTACTGCAGGGTTTACGTTTAGCGGTATGGGGGATGTTCCTCAAAATAATTAGTTTTAACTAGTTTTCCTACTAATCCCAACAAAGGCAGCAGACACCCTCCGTTGGGCATGGGATCCCTCTCCTGCAGCCCTTGAGAGCTGGTGAGCACCATCAGGAGTCGCCTCACCTGGGGAAAAGCAGGCATGACCTGATACTACTAGTGTCTTCTATGCTATATGAGAAATTATGACCACTGAGCAAAAGGAAAGATTCCCCTAAAAACTAAAATACAGGAAGCACAGCAACTGAAATACTTTATCTTCCAGAAAAATGGAAATGACATGATAAAATGGCAGCCCTGAATATTTTATAAAAAGGTTTTTCAACTGCCACATACCATTATCTCATTTGGTCTTTACAATAGCCCTAGCACTCTGAGAAGAGCTGGTGGCATAGGGGGTAGGACCTTGTCCAAGACTGCAACACATGTGGCGAACATGGAAACCAGAACTTCAGTGCTCTAATTCCAAGTTCAGCCAAAACAACCAAAAGTGTGGCATTTCAAAGAAGTCTCTTCCTGGTGCCACAGTATAATGACAACATCCAGAGGATGTAACGGGGTAGGGAGGTTCTGCGGGTTTTGTTTTTAAGCACAGTGCTCCCTCTATTCTTATTAATAGTCAAGTAGTTTTAAATGTAAACAGGACTTACACACAATAGGTGTCCTATTATTTTCTAAGGGGTTTACCTTTCCAAGGTTCATTAATTTTAGGGGAAAATTTCTGTGTTTAGCTTAAATCTCTTGCAATATTTTCCTATATCTTGTTTCCTGAAGTACAGAACAACTATTTTCCTGGAATACCACTTTGCACTCTTGGAAGTGTTAAATTTAAAAATTAGAAATAGAAATGTACTTCTTAGTCTTTCCTGAAATCATTTCTGAAGTTAAGATTTGCTCATTTTAGCAAAGTTGCAATTTGGTTCTGATTATATTATTGCTTCTTACATTGTAGGGTCAATAATAACTAAGAAATAGACAAGGGTTTGGAAAGCTTCGCTTCAGAGTAGCAACTTTCATTAATGAGAACTGAGGCCAATCCAAAAGCCCCAATGGGTTACATCAGTGTACCTTAACCCAGGGTGGTTAATCCCTGCTCTAAGGCTGATGGCAAGGACTGCCTTAACCTCTCATCTCTGAAGTCTCCTAAATCCCCAAACATTTACTTTGAAATTCTGTCTGATGTTTGATTTAAAAAACAAACAAAGAGAGACCGGCACAGTGTTACGGTTTAAAACTCCAAGAAAAATGGCCAAAGAAAATTCTTCCCACTCAGGTGAAGAGAGCTCTAACTTGCAATAAGAAAAGGAGGGAGAGCAGCACAGGGTAGAGAAACTGGAAATACAGGCTATGTTTAAAGGATAACCTCTTTGGAACTAAATCAGGCCTCGTCCTGGTTTTCATGCTTTGCTTTTTTTTTCTTTTTTCTCTTTAGAAAATGCTTTTCAAAAACCCCAAATTAAAACTATAGCAGGTATTTTCCTTTGGGATGGCGATATTTCTAAGAGTAATATATTAGCTACAATTTATTGAGCCCTTACTCTTGTGCTTTCTAAACCAAATGTTAAAAAGGTAGGTGGTGTTATCCCCATTTTAAAGATGAGGAAATTGAAATTGGCAAAAAGATAAATAACCACAAAATGGTAGTTACGATTCAAAACCAAAGCTCTGTTGATTCCAAAGACCTTTTAATTTTAAAACTGTTACCCTTTGTTGTATCTTATTTCTCAGACACTCTGTCTACTGCACATTCGTGTTTTTTGTCTTGCCTCCTAATCTATTACACTAATTTATTTTCTATTGTTCACTTCTCATACATCTTCTTCCAGACTACATTTTTACTTAAAACAAAAAATAAATCAGCTGGGTTATTATTTCAGATGGTATGAAGACACAGACCAAAATCTAAACTCTTCCAAGAACACACCCAACAGTAAAAGCTGAATTACAGGGTTTTAATCCATGCTGCTCTACAGCAATCAAGAGTCCTTCCCTCCTTGCTAAAAATTCAATGAACACTTGAGTAACTACCATGTGCTAAGAGTACTGTGCCCAGGGGTTATAGGAACTAAAATGGAAGTAAACCTTGGAATGTGTCTTTGAAGAACTCAGAGACACTAGTTTGTTGTGGGAGGGGAAGAGGTGACAAACATATTTGCAGTAAAATGTGAAAAATGCTCAAACAAGTACAGAATGTTGTTTGTGCAGAGAACAGGGGCTGTATGCTGTTAGTACATGCTAGGGCAGGCAGGAGGCAAAGGCAGAAGGCATGGACATTTGTTTCCTTAACAGTAAATGTGATTACTACTTGTGTGCCATTTGGTGTTTTAAAATTAAAAGAAAATCTCAAAGTGAACTGCCCATCTTTTCAAAATGTCCATCATACCTTAGTCTGCCCTCAGTTGACCTGCCCCAAAAGGAGCTCACATCCTGTCACCTCAGCAAAGCCTTTCCCGACTCCCCTGAAAGTTAGTCCTTCCCTCTATACACACTTTTGATAGCATTTTCCAAACTATTTTCATTATTTATGTCCTCTCTTGTCTATAAAGGCTTAAGAACCCAAGTCTTATTCTTCTTTGTATCGTACTGAGGGGGCACTTGGTAACCATTTTCTGAATGGAGGTCAAATTCTTTGTAACAGATTAACACCTGGACAACTGGCATGTGTCATCAAGCATAAACTATAGCCTACTATATACCATACTTTTCCGTGTATGAGGATACTTTTGTCTAAAATTATTAGACCAAAAATTGGGGGTAACCCCAAGTATTGATTTCTTAATGTTGGGTTAGACAAGTAGGGGTTGTCTTATAGCTGGGGCCATCTTATACACAAAAAAAATATGGTATACTGTTTTAAGTTCTGATCTTAAATTGATAAAAGTAGCCTCAGAGCAGTAAGAGAACTGTTATCATCAATGTTCTCATTTAACACAAACAATCAAGTTTAAAGTTGTTGCATTTTGGAATTGGTTTTAACTTATCTGGATGGAAAGTCATATAGACAAGGTTATCTTGAGGGACTTTGCCACTGTCCTTGACTATCACACTACACAGTCTTTGTCTGACATTGCTCATCTGGGCCAAAAACAGACACCAAAGTGGAGGAATTATGTATAATCTGTGGGCTTAACCTAAGAAACTATTAACAGATACCTGTTCTTTTATGTAAATGTGAATATGTGAGCTTTTAAGGTTAAGTGAGCTGACCTACCGTACATGACATTCAGGAAATGTACAAGGATTTAGTGATCCTGCCAGTAATCACATGAACCTCCCTGAAAACACAGCAAATAAGATGCTCTGAAAAGGTTACATAAATGACAGAACTGAAAGATTCCATGTTACGGTAGCCCATCCCTTGTCACCTGGTTATGGACCCTCACACTCCAGGAATCCTGGAGCCAGGATGATAGACTCACCAGTCAATCTACTCTTCACCACTTGCATTTTCATCTGGACTAGACAAATAGACTTAGGTTTGTGGCAGGACAGGGGAGGGATGGGGGAGGAAGTACGTTTTTGGCATGTATAATTTGAAAAATCCCGTCAGACCATCAATTCACTGGCTTAATCATGATCATGTGACAAAATGGTTAATAATTAAATATTATGATAGAGTTAGATGGTATCTCAAGAGAGAACCTGATCCAAACTCCTTCTTCATGTATCAGCAACTAAGCAGATGGAGATGGCTCTAGCAGCTAGATATTATACCTTATTCATATTTTGTCTACTGTGTTCCTAGCATTTTCTGGCAGATATTACTTGCTAAATATTTGTTGAATGGTTGAATAACTAAATTAACCTCCTAATTTGAAGCTCATTCTATCACCATCTTGATAATTGAGACATTGTTTTGGAAATTCAACAAAATGCTCTTGTCTTAAATTAAGCCTATGACCTAATTTTTCTTTTCAGCCTGTAACTACCTGCCAGCATGATAGGAGCGCCAACTAAAAGTTATCAGCAATGGAGTGTAGAGAGTCCCCAAGGCTTATGAACTTTGGAGTGTTTTAAGAAGACACTGCTTTCAACAAGGCTCCAATGAAAGGATTCTGTTTCAAAGTGACAACATCCAATGCCTAGCAAGGGTAAAACATGTTTTTCTAGCTTTGGTGATGGATCCTATAACATCCCTTCCTCTTAAATCGTAAGCCCCACAAGACAATTTAATTAATTTCATTGGAATGGTTCATGTGTAAATGCATATATTAAGCAAACAAACAAACAAAAAACAACAGAAAGTCTTTATCATATAAAAATCTTCCCTTATTTCTACTATTAAAGTCAAATTAGATGGTTATTCAAGCAGGGAACTATGTTTCCATACCTTATGAATGACATGTAAGTATACATGGAATTTGTTTCACTTAACTTTGTATATACAGAGGGAAAAACAAAAATCCCTGATGTTAATCCAACTACATTCTGAACTGATAAACACTATTTTAAAAAATGGTCTTAAGATTTTACAATAAATTCTAAAGTCAACAAATTTCCTTACTTGAGCTGAGTATCTCTGGGACAAAACTGCAGTCGGTCAAAATCTTTAAAAGATAAAAATGGATCAATCATTCATGATTTGAACAGAAAAAAAATCAGTTCAAGGTCACTTTACAAGCTAGTTTGGCACTTACCGAGTCCACATTCTCCTATTGCTACAACTTTCCCCTTGTTGTTTTCAGCAAGATTTAGCAACTCCATTAAGTAAAGATCAGGATTATTTTTTTCAAACTCGTCACATCTTGTAGGATGACAGCCAACCGTACTATAAAACATATCTAGCAAAAAATAATGTCTTAGGATTACTTTAAAAATATTTTTTATATTTGTAATTTATATGCATAAATTCCAAAACTTTATAGATTTTAAAATAAATGCAGAATGTATGAACATAAAGTAAGCATATGAGGAATTATGTATCTTATTATTACTTGCATTCCTGGGGCCTTGCACAGTGTCTGGTCTGCATAATGAATATTTAACAAATAATTTTTCACAGCGTTAAGTTAAAAAAGAAGAAATAAAAAAGCAACTCATCTTAAACACATTACAATATACACAAAAAAATTCTACATCATGAATACTTTAGGATTAATTATATACCTGGTGACCTTATATACCTAGTGACCTTAATTCTCATTAACTGAAATCTTAGAATAATCCTTACTAAGTACAATGAGAAGGTTTTATCAAGCATCTGATATACCAGTGGGCACTTTGAATTTTTCCAACTAATCATGGCCCACTGAAATGAGTCTATTTTCCTGTTGTTTTAACAGTCATAATCCATTGTATTGTACCTGAAGCAGTTCTCAGAAAGACTTCTTCAAAATTACTTAATTCATATTTTTTTTTGGTAAAAGTAATATGAGGATACCATTTGTTTGTGCCAAATGCAGTGCATCCTTACTGTCTTCTAGATTTCCACCTGTAATCATAAACTGAAAAAGAAATAAAATAAGCCCACTTTAACAGGCTATCAGCAACAATTTCTCAAACATAACTTCTGCTTTTCTCCAGAATGTTTTTCTCTTAGACTGTCACACACCTACCCTTCCTTTAAAATTCACTAAAAGATCGCCTTCTATGTAGAGTGGCCCATCACCCTCTTCACACGCATGCACAGACACATAATAGACAGAATTCATCACTCCTTCCTATTAAAATGTGCTCACATGTCTGTCTTTCCTATTAGGCCACGAGTTTCTTGACAGGGATCATGTTCCTTGTGAAACATTGTAAAAGACTGAATAATTAAAGATCTCCAAACTTAGAATTCTGTTCATCTGAGAAGTCAAGTGATTCAACAGCATTATTTCACCCATTCTCCAAAGGTAGTGCTGGAATCCCCACGGGATATGTGAGATCAAAATTATTTTCATAATACTAAGATACTATTTGCCTTTTTCACTCATTTGTTCATGTCACATATGTGCAATGAGGTATTCCAGAGGTCACATGGGGTGTAATGTCATAACATGTACAAACAGTAATCAAAGTTCAGCAGTCTTCTATTAATGCAGGCATTAAAGAGATATAAAACATGCATAACAATTCTACTCATGTCACTAAATTTTTTTGGTTTGGAAAATACTTATTTTTTATAAAAATAGGCTATTTATATGTTATTATCATTTTTTAAGTGAATCAATAGATACTTAAAATTGTTTTAATTTCTAATACCATATATTATTAACAGATAAAACCCAAACAAAACAAAAGCTCTTTGGAGTCCTAATAATATTAAAAAATATGAAGGGGTTCTGAGACCAAGAGTTTGAGAATCATGGGGTGAATAATGTATATTGATAAATTCTTTATACAGAAATATTTGGCTCCTGGCAAAGAAGCATACTTCTAGAGACAGCCATTAGGGTCCACTGGCAGTTAGAATGCCATCTTTACTAATCTGTTAAAAGGAAAAATGTGACTTAAGCACAAAGATGCACATTTTAAAAAGAATACTTCAAGAGTTTTCCTGAGCTAAAATGAAGAATTCATTCTAGGTACACATCTAAAGAGAAAACATATAAAGCATAGGAAAAATTACAAATGATAAATAGACATATTCATATAGCAACTTAAACTTCTAACATGATCGACACTGAATATCTATTCAGGGAATGAATTAAATACTCAACTGCCTGTAAAACATATGCCATAAGATATTAACAAAAATATTAGTTTACTAATACTACCTAACTCTTTAATATACCAGGTGCCCACATTCAGCATTCAGTTATGTAAAATAGTTTCTAATCAAGCCTACCTTTTATTTTATTGGCAACTTTTCTAAATAGATGAAAAAAGAGCAAGGTTAGAGAACATAATTTCATCTCTCATGTTGATAAGATGATGGCAGCTTCCACCATAAACATAATAAAGATTGTTTACTTTATGTCTGATACAATACCAAGTGCTTTGTATTCACTTTTATTCAAACCTCACAACAATTCCATTGATTAAGTACTGGTATCATTCTCCAAGTACGGATGAGAAAACTGAAGTCTACAGAGATGAAGCACCCAGAGTTACAAAGCTATGAAGAATGAAGCTGGGGTTGGAAGCCAGGTTTGTGATGCTACTCTTGGCTGCCAACCACTAAAATTAACTGCAAGATACTGATTTAAATTTCAATTTGGAACCATGTCCAAGTAAACTTCACTCCAGTCCTATCATGCCTAAGAGTGTGTGTGTGTGTGTGTGTGTAGACATGCTAAGATTAAACTATTCATGGCTAACACATGAAAATTTAGGAACCTGGTAGTTCAAAATTTGCAGAAAAGTATTTCATAAAGTGATTTAGCAAGCAGAGAATGACTACACAATGAGAAAATGTTGTCACTTATCCTTTCTTATTACAATAACAGTTTTAGAGTTGGAGACAGCAGAACTCTAAATACTTAGTCAGCAGTCATTTTTCTAAAATGGAGGTTATTCAATTTTCAAGCAATAGCCACCAAGTATCCTGATACCATGCTATAAAATTTAAGCTTATTTCATGTGTGCATGTGTGTACAACTTGCTTTTTAAAAAATAATTAATTTTTATAACTATTGAAAGAATTTCACACTGAGCTAATAATATTCATTTGCTTAGAACTCTCTAAAAAATAGTAGAAATTTTTGTGATAAATAAGTACTGTAAAAATTAAAATATCCTCAGTTATTTGAGGTGGTATACCCATACTATAAAAGCTAGACTTGGTGACAGATATGCATCTTTTTGATGACTGTTTAACTCTAGTAAGTGCTAAAGTATGTTGTAAAATGTAGTAAGAGTTGCCTCTTCAGAAGCCTGGTAATTCAGATAGATTTAAAAAATTTCCAAGAGACTTTGCCTTTTACCAAGTGTCTGATCATATGGGAAGATGACCCATGAGGTCTGTGTCACTAAACTGCTGTGAACGGAATATGATGATACAGTTTATTTCACTAACTTGCTAATATAACATATTGACAATATCTTCTAAAAAAAAAAAGCCAATTGTGGCATTGACTCTATCCCTTCTATTCTGTAGTATTTTAATTAAAATGTAGTTAAGAAAAAAAAATCTCAAGAGTAATAAAAACTAGATGTTACCTTTTTAACACCAATCTGGACAGCTCTCTGTATTATATCTTGTAAGTCATCTGTAAAAGATCAACCCTGCAGTAAGAAAACCTAGCAAATAAAAACCCATTTATCTATAGAATCATATTTACTATTAATAAATCAAATCACAATAATATTATTTAATGAGTATTTTCTTATAAGACTAGAGCTAGTGATAACCTTAAAAAAATAAAGAAATTTGTATAAGTTATACTTTTAATTGTATTTTTATTCTGCTGAACAAAAGGAGGAAAAGTGACAAAAATCAGGAGGTTCAAACTAGAGATGAATTCACTTACTACAATTTAAGTCACTTGCCTTGAATTTCAAACTTGTTGGTATTTTATTTTTTAATAACAAAAGACAATCATTAAGATTCATTTTGGGGAAGCTGGGATGGCTCAGCGGGTTAAGAGCTCGCTTTGCAGCCCCGGGGCCAAGGATCGAATCCTGGCCCTGACCCAGGTGGACCCATATGCTGAGCTGGGCTGTGCCCCCAGTTCAGTACTTGCCGGGGCCTATGCAGGAGGCTCCCCGGCCCAGTTCCTGCCCTGTGCAGCCCCGTGCCCACCTGTGGAGTGAAACTATATGGAAAACTAATGCTGTCAACTATGGAGACTGCTCTGGGCCCTCCCCTTTCTCTCTGTCTCTCTCTCTCTGTCAAAAAACAATAATCTTTAAAAGATTTATTTTTACTAGGGATTTTCAGAGTATATCTGCAATGCTTCCCAGACATGTTATTAACATCTATTTGTAAACTACAGTTAATGCTGTATTTCTATAATTACCATTCCCATTGAGGAAAGACAATTTCTCTGACAGTTGTTCTTTGCTTTTTCCAAAAATTCATTAAGTAATAAACTTTTCTGGGGAGATCAATAGTAATTACTAAGCTCTGAGAGGCCAGAGATAAATGTATAGCAAAATTAAACAGTTATATCATAAAAATCTAATTCTTAATTTCATATTTAAGCACCACAGTAAATATATTGGAATTCAATTCCTATTACTTCTAGAGTAACTATAAAATTTACTTTAGACAAAAAAATGGACTTATATAACTTAAACTAAGTAGGGCAACCAGCTTTGCTAGTTATGGACAAGAGTAATACTCATTATTGATTACTATAAAATTTACTTCATAAACACACATATGCAAACATACATACACAGATTCACAATGAAATCTATTAAGTGCTATAAAGACAAGAAAAGCAGAATGTAATTTATTTAGTAGTTTAGCTGTACTACATAAGTAATACATAGAGACTTCATCTAAACTTACTGAAGTAGAATAGTAAGTTTTGAGGTTGGGCTTCTGAAAGCTAACATTTACCTTTTCTTCATCTAACATCCCCTATATTTAGAGCTTTCACTTAGTATCACCTATAGGCCCAGTAAGATTAGCTTCTGACTGAGCTTGCTCAAATGAGCAATTCCATATCATCTGGAAACACAAAACCAAATTTCCATGCTTGTATTTACATAATCACAAGTATAATAATTTTCTGAGGCAATATTCATAGACTAATTTACTGGAGAAATTCTGATTTTAAAATTTGTCACCATCATTTCCTGCTTAGTTGCCTGACACAATGAGGCTTTAAAAGGAACTGGGTATGATAAATAGAAGCCACTTTGCTTCTGGCTAAGCTTTCTATCAATCTTTGAGATACTACTCTTGCCACCTATACTGCTGGTATCTAGGATCCAGTAGGTCTCGGCTGGAAAGGGGGAAGGACAAGACAGGAAGGGTGGAAGGCATTGCACCACTTTCTAAATCACATCACCACTTAGTCACCCAGATGAAAATGTTATTGAAAAACTAGACAATATACTGATACTTAACTGTACATAATTTTTTAATTATGTGCCCTACCTGTTCAATTGCTTAAGACTAAACATCAACTGTGTTTGACTTCTGTGCATATGGTTATTTAAAGTTCTATATTCAAAATTGTAAACTTCTATGGATAAGAGGAGCATGATTAACATTTTGTTATAATAGCTGCCTTATAAATTTTCATGATCATGGTTTACCAATATAGCTTATATGTGTTTCACTTTGTTTACAGTTTTATCCATGATGCATTAAGTCCTTTAATAATATTTAGATTATAAGAGTGGATTATGCTTTTCAAGACCTCGAGACAATTTATCTTCGTAAATTATCTTAATAAAAGAAACATTTACCTTGATGCTTTTGAACCCCCCTATAAATTCCTCTGAACATAGGATCTGTCAAGTTGACACCAATATCTGTGGAAAGCAAAAAGAAAATGAGAAATCACCAAGAGCCTCTATTTGGAACTTCTAAATAAAAGCTCCTGTTACTGAACTTTTCATTCACATGTTCATTCACTCAAACCGAATCTGAGTGCTTATAGCTTGCCAGTTACTGTGCTAGACCCTGCTGATAAATAAGAGATGAGTACATGATAAGAGAACTCTTGTTGTCAAGAAACTCATTGCAGAATTGGGAAGGCAGACCTATTAACAGATCATTAAGAAATATTACAAGTAGACACTGGCACTGGGGGACACAGAAGAGGAAAACCTGGGAGTGGGGAGGGAGAGTGGGGGGTAGGGGGAGTTGGGATTGGGCACCAGATATGTGGTGATGGAGGGCGAGCTGCTTCTGGGTGGTGAGCACATAATGCGATACATAGATGATGTAATGTAGAGTTGTACACCTGGAAACTATGTTGCCAACCAATGTCACCCCAATAAATTTAACAATAAAAAAATATAAATAAAAAAAGAAGAGGAAAACCCAACCTAGTCCACTAACTGGCCAAGAAGAGGCTCCCAGAAAGAAGGGATCACTGAACTGAACTGTAAAGGATGAATTACAGTTAACCAGTAGAAGGGGAAATTGCAGGCAGAAGCAGCAGCAAGAGCAAAGCATTAGGGTATGAAACAGCACAATAACGGTGGAGAACTACAGGCCCCTCTCGCTGTGGGGAAAAGTGTGGGGGAGAGAGTGGCCAGACTCAGCTACGTTACAGACCCTTGTCTTTAAAATACCAGATGCAACAAGAAGCAATAATGGCTTTTAAGCAGAGGAGGAGATTTGTATGCTGGACAGATCATTCTGGAGTCTTTGTGGAGGGTAGGATTTGAAGGGAGCAATTGGAGTCAGAATACCTCATTTGGAAATACACAAGAGCTCATATGTGCAATGAAGAGAGCCTGAATTGGGGTAATACAAGTGAAGATTCAGAAAGAAAAATAAATTATTTACTTCCTTTATTCATCAAATGCTTACAAAGACCAACTCTGCCCAATACTATGTAGAGTTAGGAGACACATAAATGAGTAAGACACAGCACTTGGTCCCTGCCTTCCAGAAACTTATAGTGTGTATGAGAATTACAAATATAACTTGTGATTAATAAGCTACACTGTGAGTAACATGAGCCAAGAAACATTTACATTCAATTGTTGTAGCCTTAGAACCTAGCACAATGACTATGTGAAAAAGAATATAAATGAAGGCATTTCAAAGTGGAGTCAGAGGAACTGCCTTGTGCATCTTAGTCCTCAAATCGTTGCAATGTTTGAACCGGACAAAATAACTTGTGGGCTGGGCCAAACACTGTATTCCAAACAACTGTTTACAAAGCGAAAGGAAAGCAGACATCCTGACTATCGGATTGAAAAGTAAACATTCATTAGAATTAGCATTACCATGTTTAGATAGAGTAACTTAGCTTATTTATACCACAGAAATTCCTCCCTTGGCTTATTAACACCAAAGAAATTCCTTCCTTCTATTCATGTAATTATTCCCCTTCCCTTTCTCATACATTCACTTTGCCTTCACCTCCTAATCTAAACACTATCTAGGTTTCTTTTTTTTTTAAATATATTTTTATTTATTCACTTATTTTGACAGAGAGAGCAAGAGAGAGAGAGAGAGAGAGAGAGAGAGAGAGAGAGAGAGAGAGAGAGAGAGAGAGAACTGAACTGGGGGAGCTCCCAGCCCAGCACATGGTTCCGCACAGGCAGGGGCCAGGACTCGATCCCCAGGCCCCGGCGCTGCAAAGTGAGCGCTTAACCCACTGAGCCATCCCGGCTTCCCCTATTTAGGTTTCTGATCGAATCAGTGCTTCCCAGTGCTCACTTTGGCAGCACATATACTAACATTGAATCAGTTCTTCCCAGAATTGCAATTCTTTTTGATCTAAAATAAATGCTTGTTGCCTGTCACCTTGGATTTTTATTTTGAGGTTAACAGCACATAATAGGAGTTCTATACACATTCAGTCTGTCAATAATTATTATGTGCACGGACATACAAAGGGGCAATAGTAGTTTTGGCAACATGATGAGAAAAGCTTCGCCAAAGAGATCTTGAAGAACTACATCTTACAAGTTGACAAATGGAAAGGGCATTCTGTGTACAGATGTGTAGGTATATACTGTATCTACAAGACTGGAACAAACTTATTGAGCCTATAGAGTAGTGATTTTCAGTGGGAGGCGATTTTGCAGCCCTTATGTCTTTCTAACCCCCACCCCAAATTTAGCAATATCTATGTTCATTTTAGTTGTCACAAATGAGGGGAGTGCTACTAACATCCAGGCTTGAGGCCATGGATGCTGCTAAACATCCTACAAAGAGGATAACAATAGCCTCTTACAACAAAGAATTATCCAACCCAAACTATCAAATGCCATTCTTGATAAATGCTGCTGTAGAGTACAAGGTAACAAGGGGAATATCAAGATGTGAAGTCAGATTGTGATGGCTATGGGGAATAAAATGTCCTTATTTAAAATACTCTTTAATTTCAACACTAGGAGAATCTCCAAGTTCATGGTGGTAGGGGGCAGTTGCCTACCAATAGACCCCCTACAACACTTCTACTGAGTTTCAGCTTCTTCTTAGTATATTCTCACTTAGATTTCTGCCAAGCTGGTCCTCAGTGTGCTCTGCTGCTTCAGCATTCAGACAGCCCTTGCAAGATGAATGGGAGCTTGGATAAATCAGGAGATGGTAGGAAGAGCATTGCACGCATTTGAAACAGCAGAAAAACGCATAATGCAGACAACTTCAACGATATTTGGCCAATTGCATATATGTCAATGGTGGGTGGGGGATGAATTCACAATGGCTACCCTTTAAAGGGCTGTTAAACACACAGACATCATTGAATACTACAATACAGGGGTTCAGTGGAATGGTTCAGATCACAAGAAATCAGCAACTACTTTCCTTTTGTTTGGAAAGAGAATTAGATAGGGAAGGGGGCAGAATGAGAAAAGGAAACCAAGGAAGAGAGAGGCTGTTTTGCCTAGAATAATCCTTTCCAGAGGTCAATCTAGTCATTCACCACTGATGATCATTAGGAGCACAGAACCAATCTGCACCTTTACTGCACATTTCCCCTTTGGGCAGCAAAGAGGTTAGTATTTTTTCAAAGCAATCTTTTCCTAGAAAATGAAGTGAAAAATAGATGAAAATGAGAAGCAAGCAAATTTAACAAGTAAATTTTATGACAGTAATTTTAAAAGTAAACTTAAGATTGGCTTGGAGGCTCAATATGAAGCCTTGCCAAGTTCTTGTCTCAACCCTAACAGGAATGGATGCTAAAACATTCTTCAGTGCTCACCCCGAGGCAGACAATGGTTGAGCCCAATTCCAAGTGCTACCACTCCCTTAGAACCAATCTCTTCCAATGTGTTTGTTATCAGTCAGTCTCTCAGACCCTAGGTCAGTGTACTTCAAGGATCTTTCACCTTTGGACCCGGGTGAGCCTTGGAATTTGGGATATCCTGCACGGGCTCAGGCACCAGTTTCTTCCCTTTTCTGCAAAGAATCTCTTGTGTTAAGAGCCCTAAGCCGCTTTCTTTCTGACCATGGTTTATCTGAAGTGTATTCCTCAGGCAGTTATTAGAGCTGCTGTCCATGCATTGATGAATAGGCTGCTTCACCTTGGTCAGGATTGGTGGAGGCATTCAGAACATGCTTCCCCAAAATATGCGTTGGCAAACCAGTTCTTTTGAGCTGAAGGCACCTGAGAAATAGCAGGTGCAGAAAAGGATCTCTGCTCTCCCTCTGTCTACCTAAAAGCAGGTCATAACATTTCCCAATAGCAAGATGTTCTCCCTGTACCAGGAAGAGAACATTCTTAACATGAGAATCTGGAAGTCAAAGTCAAAATGTATATATACAAACTCCAAATAACCCTTACCTTCCATTAAGTTCCCCTTATATTTCCTAGTTGCTGTCCCGCAATTCACACAATTTAAGCCCCGATGCCTTACCACATTCCCACTTAAGCTTTTGGGCATAAGTTTCTGTGGGTCTTCAGTTTCCTTTTGAAGAATCCCATGTACACACAAAAAATAAAATTCATATGCTTTTCTCCTGTTAATCTTGTTTTATGTCAGTTTAATTCTTAGGCCCAGATTTAGAAACTAAGAGGGCAGGAGGAAATGTTTCCTCCCCTACAGAGGCAAATATCTTCTTTTTCTGTGATTCACTTGTTTCCTCTAAGAAGTTCTCCTTTACACTGGATGGCCTCTCTGCCTCCCACTCCCTACCTACCTACTCACCAGCACACCTGAAGGGTGAGTACATAAGATAATTAACAATATAGAGGAGCCAAAGAAAGTTCAAATAATCCTCTAAAGCAGGCATGTCCAACCTTCAGCCCAGGACGGCTTTGAATACAGCCCAACACAAATTCATAAACTTTCTCAAACAGTGATTATTTTTGTGATTTTTTTTCCTTCTAGTTCATCAGTTATCAATAGTTTTAGTACATTTTATGTGTGGCCCAACACAATTCTTACAATGTGTCCCAGGAAAGCCACCTGCTCTAAAAGTACCGGTATTCAATCTGTGAGCAAGTTCCAAGAAATACAATACAATGGAAAAATTGCAGTTAAGGAAAGACAATGGGCTTTGGAGTCAGAATTCTTGGCATTATGCCTAGCTGAATGATATTGGGCAAATCAGTAGCCCTTCTGAGCCTCTGTTTCCTCATTAGAAAGGTGGGCATAAAATTTCTCCTTCCAAGGATGAAATGTAGCTCAAACTGGAAAATGAATATGAAAACATTTTGCAAATTAAAAGCCCTGTAAAATGTTGTTATTAACACTGAGCACAGTATAAATTCTGTAACATGTCAACAATAGAATTTTAGTCAACATCAGCTATGCAGGCATACCTCATTTTACTGCACTTCACAGATGTTATGTGTTTTTACTAATTGAAGGCAAGGCTTTCCAATCAGAAAAAGATTACCACTCGCTTTATTGAGGTGATCTGAAACCAAACCCACAGTATCTCCAAGGATGACTGCACTGTCATACCACCTTAAATGGTTAACTTAATGTTCCAAACCCAAGACTGCCTTATTAAGTAGCCAAATGTAAGTCAGTCTGTTATATTTAAGAAACTTATGCTGCAACCATGAAAAAGAGGCCAGTCAAAATCCTATTTATTTAACTTGTTTCAAATGTTTCCATCTATAATACCGAATAGTATCTTTTAAATTAAAAAATTCCTATCAGAAGTATGTCTATTAGTAATGAACTCAAAAAAAGTAAAGAAATACTGTATGACAAGCAATTTCTTTCCATCTCCAACCAAAGGCAACAAACAACTTGAAAAACTAAGAAATGAGAGACAGGAGTCGGAGAGAATGACTGGAAGAAGATGAAAAAAGGAAAAGTGGAAACTTATTACTTCCGATTAGGGGGAAAATTGAGCGGTTCTTTTATTTCGTGCCATGTCACCTTATATGGATCAGTAATGTTTCTTTTCCCATTCATTTTTTTTCTTTAGCTGGCATTACTGTTAAAAACTAATTCCAGTACGTATGCATTTAAATTTTCAAAACGAGTGGAAAAATGTCCGCAACCAAAAGAAAACCACATCTCCAAACTGATACCTCACTGTGTAGGCTGTGAATCTTGTCCTGTCGCTGTCACCTATGATCTAGGGATCCAAAGGGACAGCAAATAGGGCATTTAAAATTGTTTTAGACTTGCTTAGCCTTTAGATATAACTTCAAGTTGTCGGGAAATACAGGAGATTAGAGAACAAGCTAAGACATCCCCACATAGCAAAGTCAAATTCAGAAGACAAGACTCCTGGTGGGACACAGAGCCACGAAGCTCCACTCCATACACAGTAAAACCAAGCCCAACAACACATTCGCGTCCAAACCCCAGGATTTACAATGTCCCCCAGGTTTTCCTCGGTGCCTGGTCGTAAATATTCTTACTCCTTGGGTTCCTGTAGCCACAGCCGTCCTCTTGGCCACGGAGAGGGGAAGGGGCGGGAGATGAACGTGGGATGGAGGAAAACACAGCGACTGGCCATTTTTTGGTACCACTGCTTCCTTTTTTTTTTTTTTTTTCCACTGACTGCAACACGCACGTGATAAGGAGAATAAATTCATTTCTTACAAATAAGCGTAGTACCGCTCGTCACTTTCTTAACAAATTAGCACAACCTTGAAGCCAGAACCTACACCAGAACATCACCGGCGCCCCGTCCACTGACAGCGCCTCCTGGGCCCTGTGGCCGCGGCGGGCGACGCCCGGAGGGGGTCGGAGAAGCCCCAGCCCCGGGAAGACGTCTCGCTCACCCACAAACTTGTAGCGACTCATGACTGCAGCGCCGACTCCTCCCCGGCAGGAGCGGAAGTGGCCGCCGCTAGCCCCGCCCTTCCGGCCGGCCGCGCCCCGCGCCCCGCTTCCCAGGATGCCGCGCGGCCGCTGAAGGTGAGCCGGCCGTCATGTCGGTGTCGGTGCCGCTGGCTTACGTGACCCACCAGCAGAAGGTGTTGCGCCTTTATAAGCGAGCGCTGCGCCACCTGGAGTCATGGTGCATCCACAGGTGGGAGAAGGGTACCCAGGGCGCTGGGAGGTGGCCCTGGGGGCCCCCAGGGAGGCTGAGAGGCCCCGAGGCACCGGCGTCTCAAGGACTTCGGGGACGGAGTGGGAAGGCGGCCTCTCGCCCCGCCGATCCCTCCCATAGATTTTATTCAAGTCCAGACTTTGTCGTCCATGGCTGGGAGGCCTTCAGGAATTCCTTCTCCTCTACGAGCCTCGGATTTCTGTTAAGGACAAGGAACGCTGGATTCATTGCTCACTTCGTTCATGAACTGCCCCATAATATCATTAATAACATGCGCATTATTTTCTTGAGTTTTCACAACAACGCTAGGGATTAGGGACTGTTTAACCTCACTTTATGGATGAGAAAACACGGGCATAGAGAGTAACTTGATCAATCAAGGCCCGCCAGCTGGTAGGTGGTCAAGCCAGGATTAAAACCCCAGTGTCTGAAGTCCAAAGCATCATCATTCTCCTCCATTTCCCATCATATATCTCTTATTTAGCTTCATCCAGTCCTTTTTTACTACCTTCACAGCCCACATAATTTCTTCTTTCTGAGACTAGTCTTAGAACATAGTCTTAGAACATACAGAGTATTCTTCATGACCTAGATGCCATGCATGGGGGCGAGACAACCCCAGTGTGTGAATGAATGCCAGGCCGTATCAGAATCCTAAAACCTCCTCCCAGGAGAAGAGCTCAAAAACAGTGGAAAACTGAGTAGGCCGGGAAGAGTAGATAACGTTTCTAATCTCCGAAATCATTGTGGTTTCAGGGACAAATACCGGTACTTTGCCTGTTTGATGAGAGCGCGGTTTGACGAGCATAAGAATGAGAAGGACATGGTGAAGGCTACTCAGCTGCTGAGGGAGGCGGAGGAAGAATTCTGGCACAATCAGCACCCCCAGCCCTACATCTTCCCTGACTCGCCCGGGGGCACCTCCTATGAGCGATATGAGTGTTACAAGGTAGGTGAGGACTACCCTGGTGGCCGCCTTCTGAGAGGCGGACTTTGTTTCTCTAGTTCCAAAGTCGCCCTTTCAGGGGCAGCTAGATTTCTTTCCTGACAGTTTCTTTAGGTGTCATTTCTCTCTCCAAGATGACATTAAGACTTTCTTTCTAGATTCAGCTCCAAGGTCTTGCAGTGTTTGTTTGTTTGTTTGTTTGTTTGTTTGGCAGAGTGCTAAATTGCTTGGTAAATAACTCATCTCTGGATCTTAAACGGACTTAAATTGGTTCTTAGTACTTCTGAGAAATTCTAGGTAATGCTCCCAAATAACAGAGGCCCACTCTGGATTGTGGGAGCACATAGGTAGGGGAGGGATGGTGCCCGTTCTCTTTGGGACTGACCTTGCTACATTTCAGCCCCAGGCTGTTTTACTCCAATGCATCCTCCTGTATGTTAGTCCCTGCTTGTCCTCTACTATTCGTCCTTAGTGTCAGAAACTGCCTGGTACTTGCGGTGGTTGTAAACAGTTTTGTCGTCTCTCCTGAGCAGTTCCTATCGGTGGCATGTAAATGTATCTTGGGAATGATGCCATGGTCTCCTCTCCTGACAGGTTCCTGAGTGGTGCTTAGATGACTGGCATCCTTCTGAGAAGGCAATGTATCCTGATTACTTTGCCAAGAGAGAGCAGTGGAAGAAACTGCGGAGGGAAAGCTGGGAGCGAGAAGTGAGTCTTCCCTGCCTTTTACCATAAAGCATGTTTCACCTGGTCAGCACCTGCAAGGAGCTCAGGTTTTGTCAGGGTCCAGTTTTAAGTGACTCTGACCCCTTGCCTCTCAGATAGGCTTTGTCACTAGGTGTGCTAAATGTAGCATTTTAGCCATCTTACAAATAGGTCACAGTGTGTTCCCTGGTTTCTTGGGTTTTCTGGTCTCTAATTTTGCTTCTCCCTCCTCCTCCCCTTCTCTTCAGTCCTTTGCCTGACCCTGTTATACCCTACTGTCCCTTAGCCTTCCTCTCCACCAGTGCCTTGGGCACTTTTCACTCATCTTTTGATGTCTGATTTACAATTTTAAAAGCTCAGTTTTGCTGTATTATGAGGCACGTATTGGAGAGGATATGGTGAGGAGTAGTGAGATCTCAATTGGAGGAATTGCATTTTAGTCAAACGATTATGGCAGCCAGCACTAGGGTAGATGCAGGGAATACGGAGGGAAATCGATCAGGATATTGCTTGGAGGATATGAAGACTGATTGGATGGCGGTGAGGGACAGGGAGGACTCCAGAATAATTTCCAGATTTTAAGTGTTAGGATCTGGAGTTTGGTGTTTATTGAGGCAGGGAGGATAGGGGAAGAACATGTCAGAGGGACAGTCAAGTGTTAAGATTTTAAGCGGGTTAAATTAATATTAAATTTGAGAATCTTGTGAGATACCAAATGCAGTGTCATAGTGACTTTGAATGTAAGAATCTGGACCTCAAAGGGGAAATTTGAGTGTGAAATAGAAATTTATGAGTAAACAGTTGTTTTAAAAGCTGTGGAAATGGATGAGATCGTCATGAGAGAATAGAGAAGAAAGTTTACAGGAGCTCCCATTTGTAGAGGTCAGGAAAAGAAGACCAGGGAGCATCCAGCAAGGGAGAGGGGCAATCAGGAGGCTGTGACAGAGTCCAGAAGGTGTTTCAGGACTGCCCTGGACCAACTCACCTTTGCTAAAAGTTGTTAAGAGATAAAGAGAGTGAGGACTAGAAATAATGTCCAAAGATTTTGGCTACAGGAAGGGCATTGGTGGTCCTGACTAGAGCCTTTTCTGGAGGATTTAATCACATTGACGATAGTGAGCAGAAATTGAGGAAGAGAAGACGACAGGGGAGATGATTCTTGAGTTTTGCTGAGAACAGTAATTGGAGGCCAGGGGATTATTTTAAGATGAGAAATAATGATGCATATACGCTGATTAGAAGATTTGGGGCCAGGGAGACATCGATAATGTTGACAAGAGATGGACTAGATAGATGAAGTTTTTGAGAAGAGGCATGGGGTCCTGACCATGGGTGGAGGCCTTGTCTCAGCATTGGAAACTTGAGGTGTGTTCACACTGCAATTAATCACTCATAACCTGTTCTCCATAGAAACCTTCTTCCTCTGCCTATTCTCTCTTCCCCATTATTAAACAGCACGTGTATTTAAGGCTTACGATAGTCACAATCCAGAATTTACTTTTCTGGAGGAAACTTCGGAGAGTCATTGATCTGGAAAGTGTGTTTCTTAAGTTCCCTCCTCTGGTAGGACCATCATGGTCTTGGAGATCCTTAGAAGTGGGGTAGTCGGGCAATACCAGGGGGCACTGAGCACATTTTTACATGTGATTTCATTTTATTTTTTGTCCTGGTTGCTATTTGGGGGGCTTGAAAATTAGCATCCCTAATATACATGAATTGAGGTTCCTTAATGGCGCTTTTGGAGAGCACTTAGCTGCGACACAAAAATCAGTTTCTTTTGGAGGCAACAAGTGGTGGGGTGACCACAAAAGGGGAATTGGAATGGTAGAAGAGGTGGGCTAGGACAGTGGGAGCCGCAGTTTGCCAACCACTGGGCTAGCTTTCTCTGCTTTGTTGTTTTAAGAACGGAAAAAGCTTTAAGAACAGTTTTTTTTACCTCAAGTGTGTTTATACAATGCTGGCCTCCATAGAAAACACGTTCCATAGTGAGAATCAGATCGTGTGTAATGTGACACAACAGGAACAGTGACGCTGCACGGCAGCAGACCATACAGCAGTTTGGCTCCTTTTCTAATTGGTCCTTCCTGACTCCCCTTCCAGGTTAAGCAGCTGCAGGAGGAAACTCCAGCTGGTGGTCCCAACACCGAAGCTTTGCCCCCGGCCCGAAAGGAAGGTGATTTGCCCCCACTGTGGTGGCATATTGTGACCAGGCCCCGGGAACGGCCCATGTAGAGAGAGGAAGACACTACCAGTCATGCTTGCAAGTGAAATACGTTACAGAAAACATACATGCTTGCCCTAATAAAAATAACTCAACATGGTGTGATTGTGTTCTGAGTATCATGCTACCAAGTGACTGTCCCACTGTCTTTCCAGTTGTGCATATAAAGAAATGTAGTCCATCAAATGTGTTTTCTCTCCCATTAAGTCATATTGATAGCATGTTATCAGTAAGGAAAAATTTGGTAGCCGAACCAGATGTAAGATGTACTCTGAAGATAGAGTTGAACAAATTCTAGTTGAAGGTTTAATTAAGTATACTATCTAAAGGGAAGACGGAGCCGAGGTGAGCTCATAGAGGACTTAAGATACTACTTCTGAAGATGCCACTGGTGAAGATGCCACTGTAGTTTTGACTAAAGGACAACTTTCTCTAACAAGCACACATTCAACAAATAAGCCCAGAGGTTACGGAGTTCTACCAGTGGAGACGGTGGGGTTAAAGGGTCCGATCTGGGACGATGCTTTCTTGAAGGCAGTTTTCCAGCTTCGCTTCCTCTACTGTAGCTTGGACTATCTGCAGACTCAGGTTTCTTTCAAAGTTGGAAAAGCCATTTTAAAAGCTGTCAACCAAACCCAGCCAGCTACCATTAGTTCTCAATAATTCAGTAGAACTGCATGCAAACAATTAGTTCAAGCAACTAGTGTTCTTAAGGCTCAATCTTCACAAAAGTATTCTTGTCAGCTTCCTAGGTAAACTCAACCCAAGTCTTGGTCTATCTGACATTTGATGAGGACCTCCAACTGAATCTTAATAAGACTGAAAATCTGGAACTTTTTTTTCTAGCGGTTCTTTATTTATAATGTAGGCTGAAGCAATTGTTACAAGGTAGAATGGAGACACATTACACGATTGTTATTTATACAAGTTTAGAACAAAAAACGGCACAGGGAGAGGTCAACTCTCAGTACAAACTAGCAACTAAACCACAATAATTTACCTTCAGAAACGATTTCTTTATTTTCAGCTGTGACACTGCTTTTACAATATGCAAAAACACAAACAGAACTACCCAAGGTGTTTTGTCACATTCTTTTCTACATTGAATTTGGCAACATTTTATATTAAATTTCTTCAGATTATACTAACGTTTAAAAACTAAACAAGTGAAAAGCTGTACCAAGGTACAGTTACATCCATTTATTTCAAAGGTTTAAAATACCACTTTTATCTATTGTAGTTACCTTACAGTGACTTCTGCTATTGCAAAAACCATCTCAAGCATCATATGCACAATGCATCAGCTACTTTGAGTCATCAAGATTGGTGGGCTAATCCACAGGCACTACTGTTGCTTATATTCTGTAAAAGGAGCTTGTTTTTCAAAGAAAAAACGCTTAAGTAGTTTCTAATCATGCCTTTGCTTTAAAGCCATAACATAAAATGTCCTTGAGCAATCACAGCAGTGTTAAATGTTAATATATAGAACAGTGGCTATACAGGTACGTTACCGTCACATCCAATGCAGTTATGTGTTAAAGCATAAAATTATGTAATTGAAGATCAGAGCCAACAGAAATCTGCAGGGTCTGCCAAGCTCCCGGTCCCTTGTCAGGTTTGGTCACAAAGGAGCACTGTGACCAGACTGCTAAGGGGCTTGTTTGCTTTTTTAAACACAACCGTGTTTTCCAAACATGAGCCTCCTAAATCTACAAATCTCTGTTGACTTCAAGGGATGGGCATCATAACAAATTTAACTTTCACTTAAAGAAGAAAAGACAAATCCATTCCAAAAAACTACTAGAATACAAAAAAAAAGAGACAGTCTAGTGGTCAGATTCCCAGTGACAATAAATCAATCCTCCTCTCTTCAATGTTTAGTATGAAGCCAATTAAGAAAAACAAGCCCCCAGATTGGTAAACACATTGGCAAGTTGCTAGCGTCTTAAGCTGGTTACCCTTGTTAAATGAGCTTCCATTTTTTTTCAAAATATTTGGGATTTTCAACGCGCCCAGCCTGCTGGGCACAGTTAAGTAAAAGGCATTTGCTCTATCTAAGAATTCCCTGCTATCCTGTTTAAATATTTTCCCATTTTGAAACTGCCTTACCCTTTGGGGTGTGTTTGGATTCAGTGAAAGTGGATATAACAGACAAATAACTGAAGTGGGGGGTTCTATGTCTGCCCTGTGGCAGCAGCATGCATGGACTGGAGGTGGGTGCTGTGTGCAGTCAAGAGGAATCACGGGAGAAAGGAAGTCCTTAAATACCCTACAGAAACAAACACCGCAATCCAGTATGGCTTATTCGGATGCATTAACCATGAAGCTACTAGAAATTCAACCTACAAGGCTACTCTTAAATGTGACAGGATCGGCTATGTTGACAGTGTGCCCCTCCCATAGCCCTCCCCCCAAATCCCAATGCAGTCTACCACTTCCAGATTTACTTCACTCCGAAAATTGCTCATCAATTGTTACTCCCGCTTTTCTCATTCAGAACACAATATACTTAAATGAAGATTTTACCCCTTATCCATTTTGTACATTAAAATAACTTGAACCTGCTTCTAAACCAGACTACTACAATGCATCTACAAAAGCAGGAAAAAAGAAAAAGCTAAGTATAGTTACCCTTTTTTCTGAAATGGTTCCCCTACCCTGACCCCACCCCCCACCCCCCCTTTATGCATTTAAAATTTTACAAAGACTTGTAAAAAAGTTAAATGGAATTTGGCACCTTCAGAAAAACAAAAGGGAAACTAAGATTAAAATGTGCAGAAAGAAAATTGTCAATATTTACAAATTAAAAGATCAAGATTATGTCAGTTACATATGTTGCTTTCAATTCTTATCTAAAGGTGTTAAGTACTTTCAAAAGAGCTGTATTCTGAGTTGCCTACAAAATCTTTTGTGTGATTATATATTGGAATGGATCAAGACTAATTAGGTTTTATTAATTAACCAGTTCATTGCCCACTGGCAGCATTTGTTGTGAGGCTAAGAGAACCTAAGAGAAGCGAGGGGCCGAGCGATCATTTGTCGTGGTCTTCTTCAGCTTCACGCCCCTTCGGATGGCGTTCAGCATGTCTTCTCCCTGGGGGGCATCTCTCGGGCTCAGGTCAGCCGGCTCACTCTCTGGAACCCGGCCTGGGGAGACAGGGGCGCTGGCCGGATCCCTTTCCTGGTCTTCGGCCTCGCTTTCTGGAATTGCTTGTCTGTGCTCCTCGGGGATACTTGGCTTCAGGCCTGGAAGCGGAGGGTTGACGGAGGCTTGGCCACTCCACATTGAGGAGGGCATACTGGTGACGCCCTGGGGAACCTCCCCCACAGATGGTGACTCGGGCGTGTGCTCACCCCGCTCCTCTGGCCCGTCCGGAGGGGTTGGCAGCATCCCGGGGAGGTCTGGGACGGTTGGGGTCTTGACAGGGATCACGGGCGTCTTGATGGGGATGGGACCGGCTCCAATGGTCCCCCGGCGGACAGAAGGCTTGGTGGAAGGGGTCCGTCGGATGGTTGCAACCCCTGGTGTGACCATAGCAGGTCCGAGGGTGGTGGGGAGACCAGCAGTGGAGGCTGGGCGCTTGGCTTGGAACATCCGGCGGTAGGACTGGCTGATATCACTGTTTCTTGGAATGGTGGAGGATTTGTCAAACTCCTGCTGATCTGCCTCCTGGTCACCACTTACAGAGAAATAATCGTAATCTGAAACTGATGACAGGATTTGATTAGAAATCTCCAAGGCAGCAGCTTGGCTTTCTGATCCTTTGGTGTTGGGAGGACCTAAGGCACAAGAGGCAAGGTGCTGCACCCACAATCTCATTCCAAGCTTCCCCAGGCTTTGGTGCCACCTTTAGAAACCACCCATGGCAGGGACCTTCGTTCTGTTCACTGATATGACCCTGGGCCCTAGGACAGTGCTGGACATGGCAGGCACGCACTCAAATATCGTGGAGTGCTGGCGAATGTACTCGCAAGCCTGCCAGGCTGAGGCAGAGCTACCTTGGTGCATCTGTGGGAGGAATGAAGGAGCTGGAGAAAGACATTACACAAATCTCCAGTCCAGAATTTCACAGAAGAAATAAACCTCCAACAGACCATCCCAGACCTTACTATCTCCCTCACAATTAACTTGTTAGGTGAGGTCCTGAAAATGAACGGAGCTTCTGGCAAGGAGTCCCTGAAAACAAGCCACAAAGTAAGTTCCATCAGTGAGGTGTGCTTGCTTCTCAAAAATATGGGTTCCTGCCGGAGCAGGCAGCTTACAGGTTAAATACCTGAGGCTTTTGAACAGCATCACCATTGCCATTCTGGGCCAGATAAATTCTTTGTTGGTGAGAAAGGGAGGCTTGTGCTGTGAATTACAGGATGTTCAACATACATACGTATCCCTGATCATCTACTAGATGCCAGTAGCACCCTCTCCAGTTGTGACAACCAAATATGTCTCTAGACATTGCCACAGGCCTCCACTAAGACCCGCCTTCAAGGCTTTGACTGATGGACTACAGAGGCGTGGTCAACTACCACAGGCTATCCCAGCTGTTACACCGCCATCTCATGGCTTGTGTGTGTAGCGGGGTGGGGGTGAGGGAGGCAGGAGTGATCAAGGATTTGATTTCTGCTTCAGACTCTTAACAGACGTTAGGTTCAAATTCCAGCTCTGCTTCTTAGTATAAAATAGTTGAGTGAATCTGGGTATGTTACTGAGCCTCATTGTTCACTTATGTAAATGAGGATAAAAATACTGATAAGTAGCTGTGAGTATCAAATGGGAAAATATAAAGTGCTTAGCACAATGTGCTAAGACACAAATGACATTGCCATTCATTAACAGCATCTGCCTGATCCTGGTTAACTACCAGGACTGGGAACTACCCTGTGTCCTGGTGGTCAAAAAAAAGAGAAGCTGCCAATGTCCAATCACTTCCTTAGAAACTCCCTGACAACTGCTGATCAGCTCTGCAAAGCACTCCAAACTGATGGAAGCCGTTCTGAAGCCAGTCTACTCGCCAGGGCTCCCACGGTGGTTAAATGGACGCGCGCTCTCCTCCCAGCCGGGAGGACCACCGCTCCCTCCCCTGCACTGCTCAGGAAGCTCAAGTGGCAGCCCCAGAGCCCCGTACCCTGGGAAGGGATGGTGTCCTCAGAGCAGCAGGGGGTGGTCGTCTGGGTGCTGTAGCCGCTGGAGCACTGCAACGAGTCCCGGCTGCTCCTCTGTGTGTCCAGCTGGAGGCCGCGTGACAGGGCCAGGGCCAGCTCCTCGCAAGCCTCCATCTCCTCACCAGGCTGCAGGTTGGAGGTGAGAGAGAGAGAGAGAGAGAGAGAGAGAGAGAGAGAGAGAAGCCACCAGGACCATGAATCCCTGGTCTGACATCCCCGGGGCCCTTCCACACACCTCTGCAAGTGGGGGCCTCACTATCACTCCTATCTGCTCCCGTGAATACCCCGTGTCTGTGAGCCCGGCAGCTGTCAACTTGCTTGGGTTTTACCCAGGCTCCAGAAAGTTCTATGAGTCTAATTCCTATACAAGGCTTTTCCCTGTGGCCTTTCTAAACACTAGGGAGCAGGGAGTTGGGGGAGGGGGAGGGTCAGGGTCAGGTCCCTCCAGGCTGACTCGGCCCCCACTTGCTGCCCAGCACAGGGCCACAAGCCAGGTCTAGAGGGGCCCAGCCAGTGGCAGAGAACAAGAGCTTCACCCTGGTGGCAGTCGACACGGTCATGCTCCGCGGTCTCTGAGCCTCGTCAGCAGCTATAGCTGCGGCCCCTGTGGCCCCGGGCCCTCCTGCTCCGGGGTCCGGCTCCCGCTTCTCCTTGCGGCGCTGGAGCGTGTTCACGAGAGGCTGATCGTAAGGCCCAGGCTTGGCCCAGTCCTAAGCAGAACAGTGTGGTCAGGCCTCTGTTTGGAGCGTTGCGGACCCTCCAGACAGTTGCCCACAGGAGGCCGGTGGTCCCCTTTGGGGAAGCTCAGGCTGGGGCAGGCCGGTAGGCCCCTTCTGTGCCCTCACTCCATGCCAAGGGGACTGGAAAACCCTTTGGGGGACCCCTGCCCATAGGACCCTCCCATCTTCATTATCTGCCCAAAGATAACAAAAAAAACCAAAACAAAAATAAAACCCAGCAACCAGGCAGGTAGCCTGGGAGACCCAGTTAACAGCTGACCAAGTGTCTAAGGGCTGTGAAGACACCAGCCAGTGGAGACCAGTCCCCAGGGGCTGGGCCCTCCCTGGTGAAGTCTGAAGGAACCCTGTCTTCTATTAACAGCAGCCCAAACGACTTCACTTCAGTGGTGTGGCCACACGGGGGCACTAAGGGAGCCGCAGCCACCATTCTTGAGGCTGAACCTCTACTTTTGGAAAACTGGGCCCCAAAGGGCACTTCAGGATGTGCCCTCTGATGCCCTCACATAGGAAGGGAAGGCCCCCGAAGTCCGCAGTTAGATTTTCAGGAGCCTGAGGGGTCCGCACCACTTGTGAGCTATGAAGTCAAGACCACCTGCTCAAAATGCTGGGTGCCTGGGAGCCTGCTCTTCAAACTAGGGACCGTCTCTCAACCTAAAGCAGAACATGCTCCTGGCAGCAGCTGGACTTTCTAGGAAATAATTTTAAAACTCTGTTTGTATGTTAAAGCAAACGTTTTAAGATAGAACAATTGAGACTTTAAAGTCTGTGTGTACTTTTAAGATAAAACATGATTAAGCCAAAAGATATTTTGGGTTATGGTGCTGTTACCATGGTCCAATAAGGGCCTCAGGGGAAAAATTCAGGGAACACGGCCAAGGACAGTCCCTTTCAGCCCCTGGTAACAGTGACACCCTCAGAACTGAGACTTTGAACTTGGGAGTGTGCCCCATGCAAGGCCATATCTGGGTCTACTAACGGGTTAAATGAAAGTTTCCTAACAGGAGCCTCTCCAATCTCAGCTCCTGGCGGAAATTTCTGTCTCCGAGCTGCCTGCTGCTTTCTGGTCCCCACCCCAGTGGGAATTTACTTAGGAAGAGGTGTTATGGGGAAGAAGGCAGAGTGTGAAAGGAAAGGGGTCAGGGGGGAATCAAGGTGAGGATGGTGGGACAGAAGAGGGGTGAGCACAGAGGCAATGAGAGAGGAAGGAGAGGAGGAGGGAGGAGAGACACAAACCTTCCAGCTAGGGATCTGAGATGACGGGAACATGCCGGGCCCAATGGTGTAATAATGAGCGTAGTCTGGAAGGTGGACAGAGGTGACCCGAGGGAGCAGGCGGGAGGCAGGCAGGCAATGAGGGAAAAGGTTTGCCCCCATGGGCCCCACATGGGACTCACTTGATAAACTACAGTGAGAAAACCCGTTAGACAACTGGAAACAAACAAAAAAGGGGGGAGAAAGGGAAAAAAAATTAATATAACAGGATGAGTGCGGAGATACAAGATGGCATTGACATTCAAGGGAAGGGAAGACCTGGATATATGTAAATAAATGAACATGGGGTCTGTGTTGCTTGCTGATGGTTCATGGTACTAGAGCCGGGGGCAGGGAATGCATGTTTACTTGACACCAAGGAAGTAGTCAGTCAGGAAGTATTTCATCTACATTTTAGAATAATTTGGAAACCGATCAGTGTCCTTGATTTGCGGCGTTCTCAATGTTTTTTGAGTATTTAACTAAAGCAGCAGCATTTCACAGCGATGGGGATTTGCTTATCTCATTATGCAAAGTTTAAAATTCTAAAGCATCTGCATCTGAATCTGTTCAGTCTAGGTTTCCAAGATCATCACACTGCTCAGAAGCAGACTCCAAGTCGGGGTTGCAAACTAAAGGTGGACAAGCACGCAGCCTCTGATGCAGTGAAAGGTCGCGGCCAAGGATATGGTGACATGGAGGCCACAGCTGGGGCGGGTGCCTGGGAGGGGCAGGGGGGAGATGGATGAGCACACAACACTGTCCTGGAAAGAAGCCTTCACACTTCCGAGTTCCCCATAGCCCTTCCTCTTCCTCCCCACGACCTCACAGTCACTGCTCAGGAGACAGATGCCCACTCAAAAGAAAGAAGCCCTCAGCCTTATCCCCATGACCCCCAGCTCTTGGTGTAAAATTGAGTTTCTGAGTTCATGCGGCCGTGCCCCGGGCAGCAGGCAGCGGAGGGGCGGGAGGGGGGCCGCCATGGCTGGGACCCCCGCCGGTCACCTTCTCTGTGGAGGCCCAAGCACCCATGGTGGAGCCCGAACTGACTGAGGTGGGCGAGCTGCACTCGCTCACTGACTGGCAGGTTTCGGAGGCTTCTGAGGAGGCCGAGCTGGACGAGTTCTGCAGCGGGAAGGGACCACACGAGGGGACCGACAGAGTCCAGACCACACGCCACCAAAAAAGTCACCGGAATCAAAGGTACAAGATGGGGGCGGGGGAGGGCACGCACAGAAAGACAGACACACAGACATGTACGCAGAGGAGGGAAGGATGAGAGAAGCAGAGCGTTAGGGTTATTTTTTTCCCCGAAGCTGCACCCACACAGAGGCTTTCAAGCCCTTGAAAAGAAGTGTGAGACCCAGCAAGGTCCAGACCACCAGCCTGTGAACCTCCCAGGACCCCGATTTGTCCTGTACTACGAGCATCTGGCAGCTGCTCACCATCACTGAATGGATGCGTGACAATCTCTTCCATGTAAAGGGTCCCCCCGTTAGTGCTCTGGGAACCACCTAGGCATCTGCTTTGACTTTTTTCATTGTTAATTGCAATCCCTGGCTCATCCCATTTGTTGAAATAAGCCCAGCGCTACTGGGGTCCACTGTGATTTGCCACCGAAGAGTTCCTGTAGTCACTGTCTAGGGGGCTGGATTCGTGCGTCCATCCACCCCTTTCATCCGCCAAAGACAGAAGGGTTCCTGCAAAGGGCCGGAGCTCTAGTGCTCTCGTCCGGCAAGGACAGGAGCCCAGAGGACACTCAACACGGTGCAGGGGGCTCCGTGGAGCCAGGGCAGGGACAGGCTACATGGCGGGGCACCGGCTGGTCCCCAAGCGCAGTGTCTGGTTAGCACTCCAGGACCCACAGTTTGAAGGTTTAGATTTAAGTTACATTTCTGCCACTTCTCAGTTGAGAGACCGTGGACTTAATCTCTCTAAACTTCATTAAAAAAAAAAAAAAATCTTTAGGATGGGGATCAATAATCCCTAACAGATGAAAGTAAAATGAGATTTTATACTGTGTTTGTCTATATATGTAGTGCTTAAGCAAGTGTAAATTAAAGTCAGTTATCACTACAATTTACCAAGACTGTTTATTTTGGTTCCTTTAATTCAAGTATGTTGAACTTGGAAAAAAGGACAAGTAAACCACCCCAAGACTGCCACTTCCTATTTCTTCTGCACATGTTTTCTCAAGAACTTGGCCTGCGCTTTGATGAAGTCAATGGCTCCTAGAACAAGACCCTTAACCCCAGTCATGGGCACACTGCTGGGCACTTGTGGGTGAGGGAACAAATTGAAAGGAGCAGAGCAGAGGGAAATGGGAGAATTCTGAACATATTTGGTCACTTGACATTCGTTTGTGCCCATGTGACTGAGTAAAAATAGTGATGGGATCCTGCCCCTCCTAGATGTTTGCTTCCTTCCTCCTGCCCTCAATATCACTGCCATTGGGAGACTATCTCTTGGCTGTGTAACTTGTGCAAGTTTCTTAAATGTCCTCTCTACCTTATAATTATAAACAGACATAATGCTTTAAAAAAATAGATTTTTCTATGAAATTCTGCAGCATCCCGAGCTTATTAACATTCCCTAGATTTGGTAGCCAAGGAAAACTCAAGCGCCAGCTCTCAGATTGAAGCAAATCTCACCACACCACCTTCTGCTTCCCTCAGCATTACTGGCGGCAGAAACACTCGCTTTGGCCTGACCCACACACAGCCTGTCACGGGAAGGCTGAAGCACGCGGTCTTTTTTCAGAAAGGGGTGTCAGTACACAAGCCTAGGTTAGTTTGTCAGTTGATTAAAAACACACAGAGAATTATGCTACACATTAAGAGGAGCCTTTGAGGAATTGCCAGCTCTTAGTTTCCCTCTAATCGTTCACACTCTGCTTGGGAGAGACACACGGGTGTGGTTTAGTGCTGCACATGGCAGGGACAGATGGGACAGGTGGGTGACACCTTAGAGACCAAGCCAAAGCACCCCAGCTGGGACAAGCACATTAGAACTTAAAGCTGCACCTCGTGGTCCGGAGCATTTGTTTGAAACTGTGTCTCTATCCCAGGGAGAGAGAGAGAGGCCACAGTGTCCCGGGACGGCTGAAGAATGACAAAGGGAGCAGTGAGCCGAGAGACACGCCTGGCAACAACCTCCTGGTCAAGGTTCCCACAACCTCTCAGCTGCTGCTTTTATATGAAGTGCTCCCCCAAATCCTCCCAGGGGTACCTGATGGATGAAGTAGAAAGGGCTCTGGACCAGGTGTCAGAAGCCCATGTTCCAGGTCCCTGACCTGCAAGTCACATAGCTGTGCAACTCAGGCAAGCCACTTACATCTCTGAGCCTCCATTTCTGCAACCAAATAGGGACAACACTCTATGCGGTGGTAGGAAGGACTACACGGGTAACATGTAGGAGGGCCTGGGATGGTGCCTGGCACGCAGCAGATAGTCAGTAACTGTGAGGCAAACTGGATACTTGGAGAAACAAGACAAGCACGTGACCTGAGTTCACAGGACCTTGGACCAGAGGCGATGAAGCCACGTGCTCACCAGCAGGTGGCGCTGTGGGGCACCCTGGCTGGTATCCTCTTCCGGTGTTTCATAGATTGGGCGGGTTATTAGAGAGGCCATCCCACTGGTACCAGGGGAGAGAGGAGAGCAGGGGATGCATGCTCAGATGCCCTGCCCAGCTCCTGCCTTCTGCTCCAACTGGACCCACTGGGCTGGGCCCAGTCTAGCGCCACCTAGAGCAACACCTCAGCTTCTCAAAGTAGCAACAGAATTAGCAGCAACGGCTCTGATGATTCATTCTCATTCTGCTAATGGGAACCTGAGGGTGACAAGGAAGGGTTCCAAGACACCCTTCCATGATAGAGTATCCACCATACAGATGAGGGGGTGTCATCGCTGCACCCAGGTACTCACAGGGATGCCCGAGAGAGGCCAAACCTCTGAGTCTGTAGACTGACGTGTGAGAACTCCCCAAATCAATGCAGTGACTCAACTGTCACTACCGTGAACACAGGCTGCAACCCCAACTGATAGTATCTCTCTCCAGAGGTTCCTCGGGTCAGAAGACAGAGGTCTGTCCCAGCCCAGGCCCTTCTGTGGTTCTAGCCACCCATGGTGGTCGGCCACCAGGCGGGACATGCTCCACGGCACGCATACCTGGCTGGGGGCCTCTGGCGGCATGGGGGACGGTGACTTGGACTGGAAGGCGTCCTGGGATATGAATCCGGAGTCGTGGGAGGACACGCTGGAGAGCCGCATGGGCGCCTGCTGGGCCAGGTTGGAGCTGCGGCAGCGGTAGTGCGAGCTGGGAGAATGCGAGTGTGAGCCGCTGGAGCGCGAGTCGCTGCTGTTGACGCTGTTCAGGCTGCTGTGGGGGGCAAGTGGAGGGTGGTGGGCACGGGGGTCACAGGAAGGAAAGGAACAGAAAACAAGGGGGCAGATGGCGGAGGAGAATACAATGCCATCAGCTCTCTGCCTCAGAGCAGCAGCGCAAACAGTGAGATGTGTTTAAAAACACCAAACCAATAAGCTGGGACACAGAAGTCTGCTGGTTTTTTCATGTGAGCAAACGGGAGAAAACCAGCTGCCAGGGCTGTTCTCCGATGGTACAACAAGCCATCTGTAGGATGGAGGCCTGTGATTCTAACAAGCCAAGTGCTGCCCAATTCTGTCATGCTGTTGACCACCAAAACTAGAGGGCCTGATATTTGGCATGAAGAGACAGGGCTGATCTCACTTGCCCATCTGCTTGCAGATCCCATGGCCCTATCACCAAAACCACAAAGGTTTCAGCGCGACCTGAATGGAATGTGTTTAAGTGCCACCTTTGGTTGGACCATCTGTCCAGGAGACCAAGATCAACCCAACCAGTAATTTCAACCAAGGTGAGCCTGGTTCAAGGCCACCGTAAAGCACATCAGCAAATCCACTCCGTGTGTTCATGTCAGGGTGTTTTACCTTTTACTATCAAAGTGGATGCTTTAATGAATGGCTTTACCCTGATCATAGGTGTTTCTGTGTGAAAATATCTGTGGACCTGGTATTAACAGTGGGCCTGGTATTAACGGTACCCCTGGGGTAAGCAGCAGGCAGCTTTCAGCAGCTAAATGCTAAGCCGTCTGCTTCTGAGAATAAATAGTAAACAGAAGATTGAAAAATGACACATGCCCTCTGGGTGTTCTGTCTGCATTCCATTTCCAGGGGTAAGAAATATGCTCTATACTCTGTGTAATAACTCAGACTATAAACACCAGAAAACTGAACAAAGCCCCCTGGTCCAAACCAGAGGAGCTGACATATAAAGCATCCGGAGGGAGGGAATAAACCACCCAGCCTGGGATTAGAGAGTTTGTGGTTTCTGCTTCTAATAACTGCAAGAGATTCTTATCAAATTTTGCAAATTCTGTGCACTGTGTGTCCCACAGTAGAATCACTTGCTATGGCTGTTCCAGCAGATACACGGCAGTGGGCTGGGGGAAATGACTGCTCCTGGAATAATTATGATTTTTGCTTTCCTTCCAACCAGCCAGACAAGGCACGTGAGGACTGACAGTAAAACTACAACTCCACTCCAGCCAGCTCATGGCTGATGTGTCAGAGTAACATGACTTTCTATTGAAACTAAAACTGAAAGAAAGAGAAAATACTTTCAGCTTTGCTTTATGCTAAGCAGATAATGTTCTCTGGGTCACCAAAAAACCAAACAGAAACAATAGATAATGTCACACACACACAAAAGATGACATGAAAGCAACTAACACTTTCAGGTGGCAGAACATCAGGATGTATCATCTTAAGTCTGAACTTCCTGCTCAGTGTATATACTGCACAAGCTCAGCTATGAAATGAAATACACGTAAGTACGTACAGAGACAACCAGATTCAGCACTTCCATCCTGCTCTTTACTCTCAATACTAATTCACAGGAGTGGAAATTCACTTAGCTTTGAAACATCAAAGAAAAAGACGAGTAGGTTGAGGGTACCAAGAAAGGTAAGTGATGCAGGATGATATTCACTTTGTGGTCAGCAAGCCAGGAAGGGTCTTCTCACAGTAAACCGCTAGAAAACACTTTTGCAGATGGCAGAACTATTCAGTTAATTCTGCGTGTCAGTAACAGCAGTACTAGCTAAGAGAGGTGGTGGAAGCGGTGGATAACAGAGCAAGGATTCCATTTACTTTATGAGACCCTGAGACAAAAACCAGGGTGGCAGGGAACTGAAGTCATAGGCCACTGCTACCTCCTCCATTTGTTCTGGCAACGGCAAGAGCAGTCTGTACAAGAATAGGGACATCAAATGTGAATTCATGAAGTGGGAAAAATCCCTATAAATACACAACAGAGAGAGCAAGCTCCATCCACTCATCCAAGGCCTGATGATGTTCTCCTTCAGATCCAGAACTAGTCCAGAGGGTAAAGAGTGGGATCAGAATCATACGCAGTTCTTTCAGCTGATGTCATCACCATTTCCTGTTTAAAGTGAGCCATGCTAAGAGGTAAATACTGGTCTATCGCTCACATTGGCATAAAGAAGAATGTCTCGTCTTGAAAGCAGGGGTTTTACTTACCTGCAGACACTTGACTTGCGGGACATGGTGGTGCTGGGGGAAGAGGGTGGCGTCTGGTAGGACCAACTGTAATCAGAACCTTTCAAGTCCAAAATCACCTAAGGGGACAGAGCCAGGCGAGTAAGTGAGGTGCTGAGAAGGGAAACATCCGTCAAATCTTAAAGCCCATAACATCAAAATTCTACCATCATCAAGGGGTACGGATTTAAGAAAAAATGTTACAGGGTTTTTGTTTGTTTGTTTTTTAATTAAAGAACCATACTACTAATCCATCAAAGTCAAAATTCTTTTATCTGAGACAAGCAAAAATACAATTAATTGAGGGGGAGGGGAGCAATAAAATATCAGTAAAAAAGAGATTTGCAGTGGCAGATTAATGATTTGTAAGAGCCATTTATGCCCACGGCTAGAATTTACTGGACCACAAAGACAATAATGGTTTCAGAATTTGTTGATCTTGTATTTTACCCATTTGATCTTCAATGGTCACTTGCACCCTATCTGTCCAGGATTCAACATTTTCAAACCTGACAGAATCAAGAACAAACCAATTCTTTCACAGTTACTTCTAAGTCTGTCTCCCTTGCTTGACAAAGAACTACTTCAGTATAAGGTCTACCTTTCATTCATATAGTAGGTAGGTGCTCAATAAATGTGCATGTAACTGAGTGATGCGTGCAAGTGGTCTAATAAAAGCAATTTCATAGAATGGAAAATAGAAGCTCTCAAATTTGTCTTCCAAGCTGGCTCTCCAAGGAGGCAATACAAATTTTATACAAAGGGCAAAAAAGCCAATGTGATTCATCAGCTGTTCCCCCCAAAAGGTCACTTCCCACTTGATACAGTATTAATGTCACACAAACCAAATGAATAAACATGAAAGAAGGCATCCTTTTTTTTTTTTTCATCAGATAAGCAAGATCCTCATGCCTTCCTTAATTACAATGGTTCGCAGTAACAGCCGAGACACACCACTGTCATGTTCCTATGAGAGAGGATTTCCAGAGAGTAGATGAACCAAGTGGTTAAGAGCATGGGTTCAAATCTCAGCTCTACCACTAACCCGCCAGGGGACCTGGGTGAAGAGATTTTACTCAGTGCCTCAGCAGCCTCTCTGTACGATGTGGACACTAGTGGAGATGAGTCACAGAAATCGTACCGAGTTCAGAGCAACGCCAGGCACACAGCCGGTGCTCTACAATGACTAGTGACAATGATCACTGTGTGTCACACTGTGAAACACAAAGTCTATCTGGAATGGGATGACACTGCAAGGAGCCCTCAGGACCTTGAACCTCATCTCTTTGGTTGCTCTTCAGAGCGGTGAACCCCTGACTCCTACCTGTTCACTGGAGGAGGGCAATTTGTGAGGGTCCATAGTCAGGCTTTTCAGATCTTCCGATATGGTCTGAAGGTGGGTTATTTCCCCCAGCATGGAGATTTCTTCTTCCTGAAGGGCAGTAATTCACACGTAAGATCAGGAGTGATTCACTTCCCCATCTGGGTCCAGCTGTTTTTATTAGGGTCGCTGCCTAAATAACGCTTTCTACTTCTTAGTAGTTGACTAATGTACCAGAAGTAGTACCTGTTGCTAAAAAGAACTTGCAGCTCTTTCTTTTGGGAAATGGAAAGGAAAAAAAATCCGCCATCGTCACGGGGTGACCTGTGTGCCCAGCACAGGGATGCAACAGAGCCTGAGCGAACGTGTAGCCTTCCCTGTAGTGCATGGGGGCTGCCTGCGTGTTCTCACAGCCTGCATCCCAGCTCTCCACAGGCTGAGGCTCTGACACATCCACTTCAGCAGATGACAGGAACAGCAGAGATTTTGGCCCTGATCTGATAGTGCTTTGTGACAGCACACGTGTGTTCAATAGACATTAACTGTCCCCCCACCCACTTCCTTCTTTTTTTTTTTTTTTTCCCCACCGTCTTAAATGGCAAATGATGCAGGAACAGGGGGCTGCGGAAGGAACCCCTATTCACTTTACCAAAGTGCTAAGCTTGGGCTGCGAGGCTAGGCAGGAAGGGTCCCTGGAAAAGTTCTATGCGCAGGAGAACAACTCATACTTAGGCTCTTCACTAAGGTTGGGGGAAGTGAGCTTGTGCCTTCTTACAGGCTTTAAGAACACCTCCGGTGGAAGTCCTCAATGACGGTATGCAAATGAGCTATTTGAAAAATAAGCTTGATTTGATTATGGAGGCTCTTCCCATATCAACCTCAGGGTCTCTCCTTGGTACTGAGCTTGGCCAGTGGATCTCAAAATCTCCAGGAGGGCTTACTTAATACACTGGTGACTGGGTCCCCGCTCCCAGAATGTGGGATTCAGATGGGCTGGAGAATTTGCCTTTTTAACCAGTTCCCAAGTGCTGCTGCTGGGCTGGGAAGCACACTGTGAGAGCCACTCTGCGTGGCCTTCTTCATTTGGGGAGAAAAAGCAAAACAACTGGTACTAAGAACTGTGAACAAGCAGTGAGCCATGTGGCTATTAGCAACATGCAGAGAAACACTGGTCCACAGAAGTGATTGATAAATCACAATTCCTGCCACAGCGTCCCCAGGACTCGATGGTGGATGGATAAATCAAGAAGGAAAGTCTCCTCGACACTGGCACGTTAGGCCTTCTGGAACTTTCCATGAACTTACAATCACTGGCCGCAGCATAGAGATGAATGTGCAGAACCGGCCGCGTTCTTCAATCAAAGCCTTCCGGACCGCCTGCTTCTCTGTTTCTTCCAACAAGAGGTACTTGTCGTTGACATCCTGGAGAGCGCTGTCCAACTGAGGTTGGATGTCACCTCTCCCTGCAAACAAATCAAAGCCCCAAGTGTGGCTAGCTGAAACACCAGCTCCGGGGACAACTACCCGTCTGCCCTCGGGCCCTTGCTGGAGTGGAAACCCCAATCTCCCCGAGATTTACAAACGTTATTTATTTATACCCAGAAAGGATTTCAGGTGGCTGTTTTTCTAGGACCAGCCATTTCCAATTACCAAAGCCTGATGGCACATGAACCCTGGCTTCCTCCAAACAAGGCAGATTTTCTGGGTGACTCCCGCTGACTCGTCTTCTTGCCCCGCACAACCCCCATAGAGCTTCTGCTAACGTAACCCCGGGACACGGCGGCCAGATGGTAGCTTTCCTCTTCGCACATTCTGAAGAGCTAAGGGATGAACAAGGTGAAGGCCTGTGGTTGTTTCTAAAAATGGGCATCAGCGAGCTTGGCTGGGTCAACCTCAATCAAAGAACCTCTGTTTAAACAGAAGTGTCTGTCCTTGGAAACAAAGGTGGCAAGCATCAGCTCTTGGCTCTGGGGGGCCCTGGGACTCCTGGCAGTTAGCTGAACTCCCAAGGGAGAGTCCTGAATGGTCTTCCTGTAAAACAAACCCAGCAATAGAAGAGTCCTACAGTCAGGTCCCTGCTGGCGAAAAACTGAAGTTGGAGTCAATGCGAAGACAGGCCCACGCTCCGTAATTACCTGGCCAGGCCCACAGACCTCAGTTACGTGGAGGCAACCATTTCTAGAGCTGAAGAACTCTAGACTATGCTCAGCAAAGGCTCCTACAAACAGAGTTTTATCAGAACACAGCCATTGTATAATGACTATGCCTGTGTTCACCTCAACTGCAGCACAGAACCATTGTGACAAAGACTGTGTGGCCTGGACTGAGAATAGTACAATCCGGCCCTTTTGAGAAACAAGTCTGCTGCATAGAAGATAAACACAGGCAAACCGGCCCTGTGTCCGAGGGAATGGCCAGTGCATATCTGATGATGTGCAGGTGGGGACAAGATGACCACCCAGGAGACCAACTTGCGAGCTTCCACAGTGGGGTCCCCATGCAGGGGCTTCACCGATCATCCAAACCAGAGAAAGAATTTATGAACTCCTTCAAGGCATGCACTCGGACTCCCCCAGCCCAGCCCCCAGTACAAGGATGTGTGTATACAGCAGGTGCTCAGTAAATGTTTAATTGTTTTAACACAGAACATTAGCGATGGAGGCAGCCTTGGGGGTTATCCAAGCCACCCTGTCCATATTTCAGTGGAGGCCAGGGACTTGGCCAGGGTCACTTAGGAAAGGTGGAGCCAGCACAGAGCCCCTGCAGGACCCCAGGGACATGGGGCTCCCTGTCCTCAAGCTGATGGGTGAATGCCACTCACCTCCTAGGAAGGCGTCTGACCAGTCACCATTCACCTCTCTCAAGAACAACAGAGAACTTTAAATGCAATCAATGCCTCACTGGGTTTGAAAAAAGAAAAGGGTCGGGCAAAATGGCCTTGAATGTAGGAATATATTCTATATGTTCTCTCATAGGCAGATGAGAAAGCTTAACTGAGAGAAAAACAAGTCAGGCCTCAAGAACGTCCCAACAGGAGAGGTCACTGGATTTTATTAAGAAAAAGTCGCTTCTGAGGCAGGGGTTAAGTTCTAGGTTAGCAGATAAAGGGAAATTCATATTTATTAAAGATCACTCTTGAAAATGCCTCAGATGGTCCATAAAGTACAGTAAACACTCTGTATGTAGAACACTCATTATCAGGTGAGGACACACCAAGATGGGCATGACAGGCAGTACTGAATTCCACGGAGAGATTTTAATCAATAATCACTTTGTGCAAGAATTCGCTGTTCGAGAAGTTCCCCTGTATATTCAAGGTGACCCATTCACACATTGCTCCACTTAGTCACCATCTACCCCTCAGGACAACACTATCAGTTCCTCCAGATTCTCCACCATTGCTTCCGTTTCTTCTGCGAGGATACAGAGGCAGTCACCCATACACACTAACCCACTAGCCGCAGGTGTCACGAGTTTTAAAGGGACAGGAAAGCTGGTATAAGCGTTCTCCCAGTCTTCCCGGGAGGTTTGCTGGGGGGTATCAGGGGGGAGTAAGTGCTCCCTCATGAGGACACCCAGCGTCCCACGAACACAAGCTCCAAGTGGGAAGGCTGGGTGTCACCAGCTCCATGAGAGTTGTGGCTTTTCTCTTCCTCTACATTTTAAAATGCTGGCTTGTGCACTTGAATCCACGTACACTGAAGAGTGCGTGATACAGCCCTCTGGTCTGGAAGCTCCGGAATGCTCCCAGTTCTGCAACTGGCAAAACCGCGTGGCCAACCTCATGTCCGTGTGGTTTAGGGCTGCTCTAGAGGCCTGCGAAGTCTCGTTCTAACCAGCGAAATGTCAGAACACTTAACTTCAGTGGAAGAGGGTAGAGGGGGAGCTGGGAGACATAGGAGACTAAAATGCATAAAGCTTGACCACACCCACTCAGATGGGCTTTGATGGTGGAAGCAATTCCTTTTGTTGTCAGCCAATAACTTTAAGAAACTGGAGAAATGTGTATCTTTACTTCCTTTTACCAGTTAGAGGGCACATGTATCTGTAATTAATCACACTGCCTTTTAAAAACACACCAATGTAGGAAAGCATGGAGACTAGAACCAAGTGTTATCTAATCTTGTAAATACAAATTTAAATTATTCCATAATGATAGCAAAGTTATTTTAAATATGTATTATGTTATAATTAAAGGACTTTCAAATTGTAGTATTCTAAAAGAAGTATAATCTGGAAAGCTCACTATAATTACAGTCACAGCAAGTACATTTCCACTCAGGATATATCATAACCTAAAAACAGTGTTTAATTTCTTAAATTCACCAACACAATACATAATTACATTTATAAAAACACAGTGGTGGAAGACAATAGTCCATGTTCCAGTTCGAGGCACTGGTTTTCAGATACGAGTCATCTCCTGTCAGCCAGTATTACAGTCATTGGCGACCCCTCCAGCCCCGGTCCAGCCCTCCCATCTCCCACATGGACTTGATTCCATCCTCTTGTCTCATCTCTGCTATCTATCACCATCCTGGCTGGGCCACCCTGCTCTCTCGTATGTCACCCTGATTGCATTTAGTCACAGCTTGCCCAGAACTCTCTCACAGATGAGGATTCTGTTACTTGAGCTCAGAAGTTCCGTATAAGTCTCCTTTGCAACACTCCCCCCAGCACTACTTTCATCTTTACTTCTCTAGCTCTCTGAGCAGTCAGCCTCCCCCACGGATCGGGAAGCCCCGTGTGTCTGCTCCACACTATCTTCTCCCCCAGCACACGAGCCTAGAGTACAGGGACTCACTTACTCATGAATGAACGAAGCACGGCTAGAATAACTTGACCCAAATTTGCTCACTGGCCTCGACCGTCATGGTCTAACACCATCAAACTAGCGAATTCCAGGACGGCCAAGCAGCCAAAATAAAAACAGGGGTGCCCTGAATGGGCTTCCCAGATACAATTCCTGAGCAAAGAGTTGTCTGTGACCTCGTCTATAAGCTCTAAGTCATCTCAGTTTTGAGAATTCTTTTTCCACCACCAGTTTCCAGGTTGTATTTATGTTGAGAATTCTGAAGAACAAAAGCCAGGAGACCTTTCCTGTCCCCAGGGAAATCATACAATTATTCTCTTTACAGAAAATGCTCCAGGGGCGACGCCCTATTAATGGGTATCACATCATGGGCCAATGCAGCACCTTTACAAAAGAAAAGGAGTTGATATTTCTTTTAACTAAGTAGGGTGAGTTTACAGAGCTTTCTGGAATGAAATGAGGATCCTATCTCTTCCCAACATTTACACTTTTATTGTCTTTAATTTTTACATAAATGTTTAAAGCGGGAATTAATGACCCCTGTGGACAGAGGGAGAAATAGACCGTGGGAGGGCCAAGTGGCTTGCACAGGGCCACCGAGCTAGGAACAGGCACAGCCAGACGCCAGCCCCAGGTCTTTCTTGTTCAGAAGCCGCACGTTCTTTGTAGCTTTGTGCTCTCAGCAAACATAAACCCTGGGAACAAGCTGTCGGGAGCTAAACATTCTATGTGGTAACAGCTCGATTTAAAAAGCCAGTCAAGAGCAACGAGCATGATCTGGACCTGCCCAGCCTGTCTACACACTGCAGCCCACACCTGAGCCTCACCCATGGCTGAGTGAAGCCAGGCACCACGCTCAGGCTGAGGGCTTTCCAACAGAGAACAAATCCAGAACACGCGGGGCCAAGACTGCTGTCAGTGAAACCACCAAAGTCATCTTCCTGAGAGAGATGGATGAAGAAGCTGTTAGAATCCCGCACAAAATGACTTCCATCTGCTTCTGGCACACAGACACCGTATTTCACTCTGATGCACACTTTTTCCCATTTTTAGACTTCACAAATCAAGATGTGTCCTACATTCAATAGCATGTTATCACAGTTTAATCAGAAGGTGTGGGGTTCCCCCCCCCATTTTTTATGGTCCAGAAAATAACAGTGCCTCTTATAATTGATGTCATCGTATGAAATATGGGATAAAAATACTGACATACAGGCTATAAATATAGCCAGAGACATGCAAGGTGGGGCTGGAGATTAGAATTTGGAATAAAAAATTTCCTTTCCAACCAAAAGGCAGCTCTGCTGATGATCGCTACGTAAATCTTCTCCCACTTGTAAATACCTTGCAGTGCTTTTTGAGTGGTTCCCTAAAGTAGAAACCACCAGAAATAAAAGACAGGTTTCAGGAGACAAGAAGGGAGGCTTTTTGGCTTAAAATTTTTTCAAACACACCAATTTCTGTTATTCTTTTAACACGTGCCTCAGTTTACTCTTCTGTGAGATGTGAATCAGTTAGTCCCTAGTTCACATGGCTGTTGTGAGACCAAAGGAACTCCTTCATCTGAAGCACTCGGCACAATGCCCAGCACGTAATGAGCCCTTGGTAAGTGTCAGGTGCCACCAGTGGCTGCACAGTGTCTCTGAAGTTGTCTTCCTAACACTGGGCACCTCAGCAGGGACAGAAGTAGGCAGGGCACAGTGGGTTCTTTTTTTTAAAGAGCCCTCAGTTCGAGGTCCTCCTGGATGGGCAGAAATGGGGAAGATCCCATAGTCCTTTCACTATAGGTGAACGTTTCATCAGCAAGATTTGCTGATCCTAAGCAGTCAGCAGTTTATCAGAGCAAAGGGTGAGCCCAGGGAGCACAGACAGGGGCCAGAAGCTGTCCCCGGCTGGCCTGAGGCCTGCTGCTTATGTCTTACACAGAGAATCCTCATGTCACTGACACGATTCTCCCTCTGCGGTTAAAGAGACGCTCTACCACCCACCACCCAGCTGCCCGACGCAGGACCCAGCACCCCCTTCGACCCTTCTTCCTTCATTTCTCCTCAACAGCTCTTGAACCCCCTCATCTCTCCCCACTCCTAGGGCCATTTCCTTGAGTCCTGGTCACCGTCGTCGCTGGCCTGGACAAAAGCCGCTTGCTAACTTGGTGTCCAGTTGGGCCCCTATCTAATTCAAACACACACTGTCAAAGCAGAATTTTCTAGAAGCCAAGAAGTCTTCAAGGGCTTCAACACAGCCCTGAAAGTTGTCTTTAGGGTCATAAACAGGCCATGATTGGGTCACTGCTCACCTCTGCCTAGTCTTGCCCCTGAGCCATTCCCACCCGTGAAAAACCTTGAGCTATAGTATGATCTTCCAGGTACCCTTGGCAATGGGGCTGGGGGGTAACCGGAATGGGAGGTGATTGCTTAAAAGGCAGGGGGCGTGTTTGGGGGTGACATAAAGGCTCTGAAATTAGATGGCGGTAATGACCACACAACACTGTAAATGTACTAAAAGCCACCGACACGTACACTTTAAAATGGTGACTCTTCTGTTACATGAGTGTTTACCACAATAAGCAAAAAGTGACTGTCTTACCTCCCTTCCAAAGGCACACTAAAAACTGTTCAAGCTATTTCATAACCACAACATTGAGGGCTGGAAAGGACTGTCATTTTTAAAGTTGGGGAATGACTAGCGCAATGTCACCATGAGGGGAAGTTGAAGCAGGCTGTGTGGCTTGGGTTTGTTGTAGGCAACAGAATCCAATTCAAATGCCACTGTGGAGCTGTTCGGTATAAATACTCAAAGCACACTCAGGCAAGTACACCCCACAGACACCTCATAGACAGCCTTTCTGAGCCAGGGACAGCCACGAGATGCCAGAAGCGACGTGAAGATTTAGTAGCAAAATCACCCACAGAATGAGGTTCAACATTCAGTCAAGAAGAATCATTCTGATTATTAAATTTGAAGATGTGATAACTTTGAAATGAACCATTTCACAAACTCTGCTGAAATAAGAAATACTTTGATTTTGATACATATATATATTTTTAAATGAATGACTGGTTTTGAAAAGAACTCTATGGTTCCAGGATGGGGAGGACAAAGTTAAAGATATTTTGCAAACTTAATACAACCAAATCTGATTTGGGAATTTTTTTGAGGAGTTCTTTACCATAGTTCCACATGATTCATTTGGGATATAAATGCAGACATACATATATACACACTTAGATATATATGTATTTATAAATATATTTATTTCCTGTGCAAAGCAGGGTTTCAATCACCCTGTATTTCTTCTTTCCATGAGTCTAACACTGAATTATGATGATGCAAAGGCTCTTAGACCATTGCACTAACCCGTTAAAAGGCCAAACATTGGAGAAAGAAAATGATTGAAACACGTACACACATTTGTTAGTTATGGAAAATTAAGTAGGCACCACTGATTGTTCTGAGCTGGCAAAAGGACTTGGGCCACTAGCAGAGATCTGGACAACCACAAAAGCCCACAGCAAGAACCACCACACTGTGACCAGCCACCGGAGATTCGGGGTGGTAGACTTACCAAGAGTGTCCACTGGTGTAGGGGCGCACGGTGACAAAGTGCAGGATACACAATCGACAAAAAGGAAAATAATAAAGTCAAACTGGTATTCGAGCAGCAGTCTTTCTTCCACGTGCTACCCAATCCACAGCTTGCCACCGAGTTTTACATGAGGGAGATTAAACCCGCATCCACTAAGGGTATAGATACACACTCCCTTTTCTGACTCGCTAATACTTTCCTTCTCATCTAAACAGAAAGCTTCCTAGTTAGTAATCATCACCCCTGGAGAATACAGCAAGGTTTTCAAAAAGAGAGATGAAGAATACATTCCCAGAAAAAGCCAATTAAGATGATTTACCAAGAAAACCTTTCATGTGTAATTTATCATAACTTGAAAAGAAACTAGAAAAACCCTAAGATACAAAGTTTATGCTATGGTGGAAATAAAAAAAATAAAATAAAATAAAATAAAGAATTAAAATTTTTAGTATAAAAGCAAACGACCTGCCTGTCTGGGACTCTGTGAGTTTGTTCATTAGGTTTATAGTATTAGCTTTGCAGCATCTCGTGAAAAATCACAGATTCAACTATTGAAATGTCAGGCTTAAGGATTAACATATTCAAGCGTGTTCCAGGTCTCTCTCTCGAAGTTTCTGATAAACTTTTAGGAGTTGCAGATTGAAACAGAAGGCTTTACCATATAAATTTTCTAATTTAAATTAATAATAATATGATGAGAAATAAGATTGCTTTTTTGTACAGTAAGGTGGCAGAAGTAGGGAGACGAAGTCATTCTCACATCCAATCCTCTCTTACCTCCCCAGATGGGTTATGGTCAACTCCAGGACCCCCAAGGACATCTGCTGATAGATCTAGCAGCAGGGGGAGGGCTCAAGAGATGCCAGTCAGAGACCGGGACTATTGGATTAGCTTCACATCAGTTCCCCAACTTCCTGTTGCCTTTGTCTTGTCCCCTCTCCCGTCAACAAGGCTGGCTTTGCTCTGTGCCCCTGACTGTGAGTAGTAGCCTGAAACTTTTAGGAAGGTGGGGAGGGTCTCTCTAGCCCCCAACACCCTGCCTACTGTTTACTCTTCGAAGGTGTTCAATAAGCCTGCCTTCTGGACTACAAAAACAGATACCGTCACCCACAGCTGGAGAATACGCCAGGTTGTTTTAAAATGTTTGGAGATAAAGGCTAGCTAAAAACAAAAGAAAAAAATTAAAGTATTTTTGACAGTAATTACTTAAAAACCTATACATTAAAAATGGCCAGTCTCTATATTATAGAAAAAAGAGTCAAATAAAGAATGTGACTAAAGGTAATAACTGTAGAGTGAGAAGAATCAAGGTAAATTAGTCCTACACAAAAGTTACATCCCATATGTGTCTGCCTATGTCAAAGGCAGTGCACAAACCATGCTTAAAGGCACAGAGGCATTTGCAATTTTGAAAAAAGAGAAGAATTTTTAGATCGAGGGTCACAGTTTCTGAAAAAGGCATAGCAGAAAGTTGCTTGATCCTCTCCTGAGAACATCTTAAAAGGGAAGTGGTTATCCAGATATATAAATCAGATTCGGGTCCATAGGACACACACTAACATGTATCAAAGCCTTTGTCCATCCGAATACATGATGTCAATCTCGTAGAAAAAGTTACCACTTGAAGAAGATGGAATAAACGGAGAGACTTCTAGCAAAACAGGAAACTTCAGCTAACCAGACCCAAATTAACTGGCAGCTTCAAATAACCAGATTTCCTCTGGCCCTTAGCATGCAGAGTGCTAGTCAATTCTCAGGCCATATGTTTTCTTGGGGAGCACGCCATCACAAACATTCACTCAGGATCATGACTCTGGTCCCTTCTAGAAGGCTCCATCCACCCCAGAAATATACATGTAGAACTTGGTAAAAAACAAACACACAAACAAACAAAAACGCACTTATATATTTTATAAAAAAGGTTTTTCTAATAAAGAAAAGAAATAAAAACTGTCTTCTGGAGTAACGAGAAAGTCTTCTGGAACATTCCAAGCTACTGATCTGATCTGGCTTGGAGAGACAAGTGCACCACCATGGCCGCCTTGTCTGGAAAGGATAGGCTGCGTGAAAGGATAGCCTCAACACATGGTTGAGGCTGACAAGACAGACGCTTAAGCTCCCACTGCCTCAGCCGGCCTTCAAGGCCAAGTGCCCCGGGGAACCTCTCAACGAAAGGCCAGTTCTCCTCCAGTCTCAGGACCAGCAGCATCTGCACAACACACAGTCCAGCAGCCTATGCGCCCTGAATCGTTCTACCCAGCGCTGGATGAGCTCATGACCCTCTCTGGGCAGCCTGAGCCAGGGCTGGGCAATCTAATGGACAGACTCTTCCTTTTGTGTTGCGCTGACATCAAGCTATCAGGCTTCCCCTGCAGGCCCAAATTCTGCTAACTGGACAATGCCGGTGACTTTGAGTGACAGACGGGGACAGTTTCAGCTTCTGTGCAGAATTCAGATAAAAGGATTATCACTGCAGCCAAGAACAAACTTAAGGCCTCTGAAAAGAGGAGTCTGGGGGACTGAAGGGAAAATAGCTACTTTTACTTACCTCATCCTTTCCCCTAAACCTCTTCTAAGCCGTAAGCATCTTTAAGGGACCCTCTCTTCAAACCCATAATCTCTCCGATCTCAAAGCTGCCAACTTGTCCGTTAGCTAGAACTCAGCTCCAAAGTCTTACCAGCCTGCTCTTCCACGGGACATCAGATTCGATGAAATATGGTGGCAGTTTTGTTTACATTTACCTCTAGACGCACTAAAATGTTATAGGACACAAACCTGTCAAACGATTGCTCCAAGATCCCTAGTTAGAGAGAAGGTAATTTTCAAGCACCAACACCAGGAAAACACATGCAAAAGAAAGACCTGCAGCCAATACTAACAGAAAAATCTGATCATGGGTGAAAATTCTACTGCCTTTATCTTGAAATGATCTCCCAGTTTTTGTAAGAACTGGGCAGAACATTTTTTAGACATGCCCATGTTGGGAAACCCCTCTTGCACCAAACCATTCCATCTCTTTACATGTTTATTACCCTTTTAACTGTAAATAAGAAAGGCTTGTTTAGGAAAGAGGAAATTTGGTTTGGGGGATTTCTACCTAAAAAGACTGTTGTCCCAAATAAATGCTAAACTTGACCCACAGAGTAGCCTGATAGAAAGATGTCTATTTTATCAGTCGTGATGCAGCAAATGAAAAAGTCGTGGTATCAAGAATAGTCTGGAAGGAATGTCATCTTCTCAAGTTCAAGGGAGAGTCCCTTCGTTTTAGGTCTTAGTAAAATGTTACCAATGCGTGCAAGGTGGATGTAGACAGATTATTCTCTTCAAACTCCCAGTCCATGTGGGAAGGGCAAAGCTGGGTCACGGATCTGACAGGGAACTGGTTAGTGAGTGACAACAAGCAAGGAGGCGGGAAGAAGGGCATCATCGCGGGTCTGGGTTTTCTGATTAAGCTCCGTTCCTCGGGAACCCCACGAAAAATCTCCCTATTAGCAATGACTCCTGACTCCCTCGGCAGCCGTTTCTAACATTCTCACAAGACTTAATAAAGGGTTTCGGAGATTATAGGCTGTGAAAGATGGAGGAGAAAATGACATAATTTCCGTAATAATTACAATAGAACATTTGCATAAAGGCTTTTGTGCACGATCCCCAGGCTTCCAAGAAATTTATAGGTTTCATTATAACACACAATAAATGTGGCAACTGTCAAATTGTGGAGACAAAGGTGGGGGGAGGGAACAAGTCAAGTACAACTTTGCGAGGGACTCAAATTAATCGCCTGCACTGAAGAACTCTCATTCAGACGGGTTCTGTGTGCCTCGCTCCGCTCTCCCGGGCCGTCAGCCATAAGGACATCTGAACTGCACAGTCTGCTTCAGAGACAGACCAGGCCCATGCTCATTTCCCAAAGCAACAGTATTAGCCGCGGAACTCGTGGAGTTACCTTTTTTTGCTTTCTTCTGCAGTTTCAGTGTATCTGAGGACTTCTTTTTTATCTCTTGGCGAGCTTTCTTATATTCTAAGAGAAAGCAGGATATTAAATCACTTTACCACTCTGCTCAACAGAAAATACTTTTGGAACAGCCATTACTTTCATCGCAGAGAGCATCAACGACGACATAACAAATGACTCTATCGGAATATCCCAATAATAACCTCACGGTGACATTTTAGGGCATGGGTGCGATTAACATGAAAAGCGACCCCATGTACTATGGTCTTTCCTTATTCATTCAGACCAGCTTTGAGGAAACACGTCACCTGGGAATATTTTACTGAAAATAAAAATTTCACAATTTCTCCGTTCAAGTATTAGGAAATACTTTCAGAGGTATCTACTTTCCCAAGGCCCACATCTCCTTACAAAGGTCCCATGTAGCAAGATGGTGCTGGCCAGACCTGACAGTTTAGGAAAGAGGACCTCAGACTACAGCACAGGGGGTGACATTGGAAAAGATGTAGCTGCCCCACTTTCACATCAACACTGAGGCCACACGCTGTGGACACTGAGGAGGGGCAGACCCCCGCTCCCCCAACCCTCCCCTCAACCCCTTCCTCTTCCCCCACCAGTCCACCCCCATTCTTGGACTTTCTCAGTTCTGTCGTTGGTTATCTCCAGAATGCAGACGTGGACATCAAAATGACAGTGACCTCTGGCACTTCTCTCCTTTGCTGCCTCATATTCAATGACTTGCCCATATTCCACCAGTTCCTCACAGTCATTCCTGACGTTGTCCTCCCACCGCCCAAATTCTACAGAGCTTAGGATCACGTGGTAGGCAACCCTTTCTTTCCAGTTTCATCTCCTCAGATCAAGCCATGTGATTCCCTCTCCAGCACTTGCTGCAGGTTGTGTGAGCCTTGGAACAATGTCTCGTGCCGCTTCCACCCCACCAGCACCTCTACCAGGAAAACCAACAGCAGTGGTGTCTGTCTGGACCATTCTGCCCTGAGAGCCCAGTACATGAGGTTCTGGTTGAAAACATACACAAAGAGCACGGACATTTCTGGGCTAGGAAGCTCCAGGTTAGCTTATATCATGAAAGGTTTAGCTTTGAAAATGTGCTGAAATGCCTTAAGTCTGAGTCTTTGGCATTTAAGCCTGGTGCTACAATTCACTTTTAATTCAGCTAATCACAATTAATGCTGCCAAGCCATCAGGCAACAGCGGCTGAGTGACGTCAGAAAACCAGCAAGGAGTCCTGCCGTGGGATGGATCCCTTTCGACTCCTTCTCCCCCAACACTGAAACTCCTACCGGAGAAGTAGGGCCAGCGTGGGCCCTTGGGTGACACCACTAAACCCAGCAGAGGCCCCAGGCAGCATCCATGACGTCCCACAGCCTTTCCCGGGGCGCTATTAGGCGTCGAACAGCTTGCCCCGGTACCTTTTGCGTGGTCTTTATCCAGCTGGTTGGCCACTTTCTTCCATTCTTCCATCTGTTCTTGAAGTGGGTTTATCAGACAATCAATTAAAGCACTTTTGCCAAAAGAGAAAGAAAAGGAGAAATTAAACAGATACTTTCTATTGTCAAGATTTACACTTGGTTGTCAAAAGACACCTACATCACAACTCCCTGAAGCAAGGCAAGGCAGCGCACGAAGCCCAAGTTCACATTCAAATCCCAATTTTGTAACAAGCTTGTTTTCAGGATGCATTGCAATGACACTCAAGCTGGAAACGTGCCTGGCTGACGCGACCGCTCTTCTCACTCCCCTGTTTATATTCCAGTGTTTGTATTAATAAGCGAGGCTGCAGATATGCAGGGGCACCTTCTGGCTGCAGAGCAGCAGGTCCTGAAGAACTTTAAAAATTGTCAAGATGCCTGGGCCTCCCCCAACAGCTCACTGACATGCTGCGGGCGGGGCCCCCACAGTACTAAGTTTTTAGAAGCCCCGCGTGATTCCGCTGTGCAATCAGGATTCTAAATCCCAAATGCAGGCTGACTGGGCACCCTGGACAGAGAGAGGCTGCTGGGTCAGAGGGGAGCAAGTACCTTCAGCTACATCCCCTCATTGTGTGCAGTCTCCCCCATAGGCCACACTGAGACATGGGGGAAGGGGCTCCCCACACAGACGACTCATGCAAGTCACAGAACCCACGGATTTTTGTCTGTGCAATGGGAGAAAACTTAGTGCTTTCCTACACGATAGACCTGCTGTAGAAAAATCAGACAATGCCCATAAAGGGCTTGAACTTCATTGGAGAGAACTACGTAGTAAGAAGGTGTTCTCAGACTGCTTTTTGAGGCTGGGCTTCCTGAAAATCTTCAAGGTCTTGGCATGATTCCCTCCTTCTCTGATCAGGGCCAGCTTGCAGTTCCCCGCCTCCCTCACACACACTTCCCCAGCCATCGACGCAGCTCACGCCCTTACTGTTTCGAGGTCACTGTCCAAGTCTTTCTTCTGAATAGTCACTCTCTAATTAAGCACCCTGTGTCAAACAGCAGCCTATTACAGTTATCTCCTATCCTGTGTTTCACCTCAGGTCACGTGTTACCACCTGATGTTACATCGGTGTATTCAGTGTCTAGAGTGTAAGCTCCATGTCAGGGCGTGGTCCTAGTCATCATGATACCCCGTATACCTAAGGCAGCGCCTGGCATATAGTAGGTGCTCAATAAACACTGGCTGTTGAATTGGTGTCTCCTCATAAGTAAAACGAGGTAAGAGGTGCCACAGGACTGGCCTAAGACTAGAACAAGATGCCATGTGTGAGAGAAGGCATTGTGTGAGTCAGGGAACACTATTTAGGTGTGAGAAGGAGGAAAGGAAGCTAGATTTTATCACCTGTCACACCAGGTACTCTCTACTGTAAACATGTGGACATTTCATTCATGCTTACAAGAACCCGTTAGTGATGAATTATTACCCCCATTTTATAGGGGGCTGAGACCCTAGTAAACATTACAGCAGGTAAGCAGCCAGCCCAGCATTTGACCCCAGGCCTGGCTGTCCCCAAAACTAGGTGTTTCCCACTATGTTCTCTCGCCTCCCACTGTGTTCTGTTGCCTCCCGGGGTGGCCCTGCCACTCATACCACTGGCCATCCATACAGAATAGCACGAAACCGCTGAATTATGCTGATCTACTCGAAAGAATGTCCCTTCTCATTTGAACACTGGTGACTCTAATCCCCATGCCAGCCATTGCCATTTCAACCCACTCCGGGTGCTGGAAAAACAGACGAGAGGCTGGCAGCGTGGAAGGAGCTACCAACTACCACTGTGGTCTGCAGTGGGGCACTCGGGTAACATGACGGCAGCGCACGCCTCTCTCTCCTATACGGCAGCTCCTCCGCAAGAGGCTCCTTTAGGGGTGGGGACCTCAGAACACTGCACAGCCCCGCACACTGATGGAGGGGGAGGAGAGAAGACCCTGCAGGGGGTGCAGTTCCATAAGGGCAGGGTCCAGCCCTCTGGTTGTCCAGTGTATCCCAGAGCCCAGACCCGCATCTGGCACATAGCAGATGCCCAACAAATACTTGTTCTTGGAGTGAGGAGCGTGATGGGCCGTGATGACAGATGGGTTGTAGGGATTTCAAGGTGGTAGGGGAAGCAGCCCTGCATGAGGTGAGGTAAGTCTCGTGAGCCACCAATTCTGGCCTCTCAACCTGAAACCCCCAAGGGCGTGTGGGATCCGGGTGACCAGTGCACCTTACCTTGAAAACTGCCTCAGCTTGGCTTCTATGCTTCTGTGCCTCATGCACATCCTGGTTAGGGCGGAGCCAATCTCCCTGGTACCACCTGCAAAGCAACAGAGGCAAAGCTGAAGACGGGAGATAAGGCAGAAGCACTGAGATACTCAAAAGAGAATGCATTCCCAAACAAGCCAGATTTTTACCATGCTATAAAACCAAAGCCACTGCCTTTCAGACTTCTCATCATGCACATCTGTGTGCTCACACACACACACACAAATATATATGTCTACGGTGACACTGTTACATAATCACCAAATCAAAAGCTACCTTTCCTATATACAATGCTAATATTTTCTATTCTGATTTTTTTTTTTTTTAATGCTGAGTATGACCCACCATTTGGCTTTACAACCCACATAATGGGTCCAGGACCTGCAGTCTGAAAATTCCTTTCCAAGGAAGATGATCAAAATAGTATCTGATATTTAAGGGAAAGCGGTAGCTTTTTTCTTCCACTTCTGGCAAAATAATCCTCTTAGCATTCTTCAGAACATCTAATAAGGCCATTCCAGATAATTGTTTCAAGACACATACAAGTATTTCAGAGAATAGCAAGGCTAAAGCAAAATGAAATAACAGAGGATTTTTTTAAATGGGTTTGGGTAACACCAATGGAAGAGGTCTACAAACTCAGCAAATGTTGAAGTAAAATGCAATACAGTTTGAGTTTCCCAAAATTCTTGTCATATTTTTTGCTTCAGGCACACCCTTTTCTAAGATTATTTTTGAAGCTTCCCTTTCTTCCCCCTCTTAGAAACAATGCTTGAATCAGCATTTACTTGGGCCTGGGGGGAGGAAGGAGCAAACTGGAACTACAGATGGTAACAGCACTGAGCACTGGACAGCACAATTATAAATGTTACGAAAACACTGAATATCATAAAATCGGGGGGGGGGGGCGGTTTACCAAATAAAGCAAATTTTTAACAGACAAGGCCTTCAAGGGAAAGCCACAGGAATTTATGGCAGGTTTAACAAAGTCAACAGGAAAAAAAATTCCCTCCCTTATTAGTACTCATGACATTATGGGCTGTACATTCCCCTGAGCCTTCTCTTCTAGAAATGCCAATGTGTTGTTTCAGTTCCACCTATTTTCCATTTTATTCTGCGAAACTCACAGGTTTCCAGAACCAAAAGAAAATGAGTAGTCACAGTGACATATATGATATACTAATCTTTCTAGACTTTATTTTAGTCTGAATAGAGTTAAAAAGTCTTCTCAGAGCTCTTCTTACATCCCTCTAAAGCAGGCTTTCTCAACCCTGTGACGTACGGGACAGATGATTCTTTGTTCGGGGGCTGTCCTGTGCATCACAGAATATGTTTTTAAGCAGAAACTCCGGCAGTAGCACCCCCCCCCCCCCAATCTGTGACATCTCAAAGTGTGTTCCCTGGAGAATCAAAGCACATTCCTGCCCTACCCCGGCTGAAGGCATTGCTGTAAAAGAACCTGAACAAGGATGGATGAAATGTCACCTCAGGCTGACCATTTAAATGGCTGGAAGTCTGAAAAACGTTGCCCTTTAGCTCCTGCACCTGCAGCTTCTCTTACTGACCATCTACCCCAGCTCACACCAGGGGAAACCAGTAGAGGGCGCTGTTCTCACATGAGCAGCTCATCTTGGGGGCTCCCTTGGGGTTCTCTTAAGCTTTTATTGCTTTATAAGCAAGGACCAGGAACACTTTCTCCCCAGGGAAATCGCTCCTATTTTTCCTGGGCCTTTCTCTGATTAAAAGTTAATAACCTGGCCATGCAAGGAAATTGGCACACTGCTTCACTACTGGAAAGAGGCTGGTAAACCAGTACTTTTCTGGATGAAAATTGGGCAGTACCTATCAAGAAAAGCCTTAAAAACATGTCACCTCTTTGACCCAGCAATTCTCCTCCTAGAAATTTAACTTGAGGAGACAGTCAAGGATGAGAGCAAATCCTTACCATGAGGATAGTTTGAAATGCTGTTTACAACAGTAAAAACGAAACAAAATTTCAACACAGGAAACAGGTTCAATAAACCATACAACACAGCCACACAGTGGAATAGCATGCAGTCATCTAAAATGCTAGGTCACAGGAAGGTGAGTCGTGTGTGTAGAGTGGGCCCTGGGATAACTGCTCTGCCCACGTGAATTTGTTTAATCCTCACAACAGCTGTGCTGGTACTGTCATCATTCCCACTTCATTGACAGGACAAGTTCCTTACGTAATTTGTTCAAGGTCACACCGCTTGGGTCTCTGTCCCAGGATGAACCTTCAGACTCCACGCATTTACCCATTTGGCATATGGTGCTTGTCACAAAGGGAGATGCGAGGGGCTGAGCTGAGAGCCTAGAACACTTTGCTAAACTTACTTATTTACACACTTGTGTGGATGCAAGAGAGGGCTTTATAGTCCAGCTCTCAAATTTTGGTTCTTGAGCCTTAACTGTCAAACTGGTAGGTACCAAGGAACTGAGCTCAGGTCCTTGCTAAGTTCCTGCAGAGAAGTAAGTGCTACAGAGGGTTTTTTTTTGTTTGTTTTTTGTTAAATTTATTGGGGTGACATTGGTAACAATTAGATAGTTTCTAGATGTACAAATCTACATGACATCACCTATGTATTGCATTATGTGCTCACCACCCAGAATCAGCTCTCCCTCCACCACCATATATCTGGTGCCCATTCCCACCCCACCCCCCACCCCCAGAGTTGTTTTATTGAGGATCCAAGGCCTCCAGTTCCTCTAGAGAAAATGCTACGGTTGGAAAAAGATCACCCCAAAGCTCGTTACCTCATCCTATTTCTCTGATCCATTACTTCTGTCTCCTTCCCAGACACTGTCCATAGATGGCCATCGATCATTTATCACCCCCAGGCAAGCCTGGGCTTCCCAGAAACAGCTGAACTATGGGATTATGAGCCGGTTCTAACCAGGCGTGCACTCCACCAGCGTGCCTCTGCAGCACAGGACACCCTGAGACAGGAGGACGCAAAGAACCGCAAGGAAGTCTTCCCAACAGCAGCATCTCTGTCCAGCTGGGCATGAGGGCAGGAGAGGGGCAGATGACATTCTCCATGGATGCCAGGACCCGTCCGTCAGAGTTACTGCTGAGCGGGGCAACATGGGGCCCCTAAAAATAGCTCTCTCTGTGGATGTGCTTACCACCATCTTTACTCTTCCTGACCCTTGCTAAAACTTAAAAAAAAAAAAAAAATCAGCAGGTTTGAAAAAGCTTCTGAGCAAACTGGCTTTAGCTACAAAGACAGAGCAGACATCTGGAAGAGTTAGCATTTGACAGTAAGAATATTTATGGAAATCAGATGGCCGGCTGAGACACACTCAGCAGCTTGTGAGAAAGGACAGGATCTTGCTTGATTCTGGGTGTCCTGTACCCCAATACTAGTGCTGAGTGAAGGAACCAACATTTTCCATTTTGAGAGCAAATCACCAGGCTGGCGCTACCTGGAGGCTGGCCCAGGAACTGGGTTTATCTTTTGTTGAATCCATAAACATCTGTGTATCTTCTACACACCATGGGAGGTGCAAAATAAATAAAAATAAATATGAGATTCTTATTCCGTTAGAAGAGGTCTATACTGAGGCAAGGTTAGCCTAGAGCAGGGGTCTCCAAACTACTGCCCGCGGGCCAAGGCCCTCTCATCTGGCCCGTGGAGACCTTTTTATCTGAATAAAATAATATTAAATAAATAAGTAAAAACAACATCTATGTTTTGATTCTTTTTTATTTGGACCTCGAGTGTGTAGTCGGCCCCCAAACTGCTGTTTGATAGTTAATGCGGCCCACGGGCTGAAAAGTTTGGAGACCCCTGGCCTGTTTCCTACTGGCTGCTGTAATAAACTGCCCTCCATTCAGTGGCTTAAAGAAGCACCACGGAGTACCTTACAGTGTCAGAAGTCAGAAGTCCCAAATCAGTTTGAGCAGGCTAACATCAAGGTGTGAGAAAGACTCCGTCCCATCTGAAGGCTCCAGGGGAGAGATCTACCTCCTTGCCTTCCCCAGCCTGTCCAGGTGCCTGCACTCCTGGGCTCGGGGCCTCCTCCTCCACCTTCAAAGCCACCCGGGCAGCATCTTGGCTCTTTCCTGACCTCTGCTTCTATCCTCACACCTTCTGTGACTCTGATCTTCCTTCTTAAAAGAACCCTTGTGACAGTGTGGGGACCCACCAGGATAACCTCGCCATCTCAATCAGGACCCTTAACTGAATCACATATGCAAGGTCCCTTTGCCATGTAAGGCACCATATTTACGGGTCCCATGGATATGGCTACATTTGGGGACTCATGCCATCAAACATGAGTAAAAATTGCTAATTTGGGGAGGGCAGAGGGGCACTGTGGCTGAATCGCCAGTGTCCACTCATCCTCAGATGGTTAGTCTGGACCAACGATCTAATTACAGCCCCTTCGGCAGTGGCCGGTTCAGGGATGAGACAAGGATGAAGAGAAGGTGGCCAGGGAGGCCGCTGAGGAAAATTTCCTTGATCTTCCTACAGACCCCTCAGGATGTGAACAGGAAGCAGGCTGCCCAGTGTTGCAGTCAGCCATCTTTATGGCCATGGGGACAGCTGCCTCAGGATGAAGCCGGTCCTATGAACAGGAAAGTGCCTGGGTCCCCTGGGACCTTGCTGAGCCACCAAATTAAGACACCCAGAGCCTGATCTATGCCCAGGAGCTGGGGCTCCCATTATGCAAGCACACACATGTCCTTATTTTTAAAGCTACTCTGATTTGGTTCTGTCCCTTGCCAGCTGAACGAAGAAGGAAGAGTGCAATGACCCCTCATGCCTCCTCCTGGCACCAGGAATCACCTTGTTGCTTAAGGAGCGACAAGTCCGTCCCCTTCTACTAGGAGAGTCGCAAATACTGTACAGCAAAAACCTTAATTCCTTTCAGTGTGGCATATACATAAGGCCTTTCTCCCATACATAACTAGGGAAGGTTCTTCTAATAAAGGAGCACAAAGTCAGTCAGCAATCTCAACGGGAAGATCTGCAAAGGAGACACATCAGTAGAAAGAAGGAAGGAAAACTCCAGAGGCCAGACGATCAAAGCGTGACTGCTGGGGCAGGACACTGTTCTGCACGTAAAGAGACACGTCCCACAATGCTGCCCGAGTACTGCATTCGTTTCCCAGGGCTGCAAAACACATTTCTCCAAACTAACTGGCTTACAACAACCAGAATTTATCGTCTCCGAGTTCTGGAGGCTAGAAGTCTGAAATCAAGGTGTCAGCAGGGCCATGCTCCCTCTGAAACCTGTTGGGCAACCTTGTCCAACCTGTGGCCTAGGACGGCTTTGAACGTGGCCCGATATAAATTCGTAAACTTCCTTAGAACATCGTGACATTCCTTTGCAATTAAAGCTCACCCGCTGTCGTTAGTGTTAGTGTACTGTATGTGTGGTCCAGGGCAGGCAAAAGGTTGGCCGGCCCTGCTGTAGGGGAAGAAGCCCGCCTTGCTCTGGTGGGGGTGGCAATGCTCGGCTCGTAGGTGCACCACTGCGGGCTCTGCCTCCGTCTTCACATGGCAACGTCCCTGAGCGTCGTTCTTCACGTGAGACATATGTGTCTGTGTCCACATTTCTCTCTTCTTATAAAAACACCAGTCATATTGGATTAGGGCCCGCCCTCATGACCTCAACTTGATTCTATCTGCAAAGACCCTGTGTCCACATAAGGTCATAATCATAGGTCCCAGGGGTTAGGACTTCAACATGTAGTTTTGAGGAGACACAATGTACCCCATGATAAATATCTATGTATTGCGCAACAAAGACTAAAGTGATTCCAAACATGAGGACAAGGGCCTGGTCCTTGAGAGGCTCAGTGAGGTTTTGGGTTGGGAGGGAGGGGACTATGAAATGGGGCGGCAACCTTAAGGGGTGGGTACACCTATCCCCATTTCATAAATACAAAAACTGGAGCTCAGGAGGGCTAACGCACTTGCTGAGGGCCACAGGGCTGGTGGTAAGTGGTAGAGCTGAGATCCATGCCCAGCTTTCTACTGACATCAAAAGGCTGTCTTCCACTATGACAAGCTGGAGACGGTCCCAACCAAGGACAAGGAGGTCCATGAAAGTCACAAACTGCATAGAAACTGTTTAATGCCTATTTGGGGGGTAGATGGGGGAAGAAATAAGCAAAGCAGAGCCACTGATCCCTTACCCAAAAAGTCCAACATGGTTATACCCCCCTCAGACAGCCACTTGCCACGGGGGCTGTGCAGAGCCAGGCGTGACAGTGGCATCCATCAAGTGGCATTGTTCCATCTCTCCATGCAGCCTCATTTGCAAGTAGCTTCCATCTCCCTGCACAGCAGGGGACTAATGGACGGGCCACCGCGGGGTCCACCATGCACAGGTGGCGAGTGAGAGCTGAAAAGCCGTTCTGTCAGGGCCCAGCTTCCGCAGCAGCGGGGGGAAGGGCTGGAGGAAGCAAGATTTAAGAAGCGCTTGGGTGGAAGCGCACAGCTACAATCAGCCACTGTGCCACCCGGTGGCTCCTCTGAGGGCTGACATTGTTGGAAGGCTCATTAGGAGTCAGACAGGCCTGCTAGACAGGAGCATGCTCTCTGACACCCCTGCAGGAGGGGCGTCCAAAGGCACAGGGCAGCCCAACCCCAGCAGGGTCTCTCAACCTCAGCCCTGCTGACATTTGGGACCAGCTGATTCTTTGTTCCTGTGCATTGTAGGATGTTCCACAGCATCCCTGCCTCTACTCGCCGGAAACCAGTAGCCCACCCCCAAGTCATGATGACCAGAAATGTCTCCAGACATTGTCAAATGTCCCCTGGGTGCAAAATCAGCCCCGTTGTGAACCACTGGCCTTCTCCCATAATGAGGGGGTCACCGATTCTGGCGCTGGGCCTCGGGAAGCCACACCTGACACACATACGTCGCAGCAGCGATGAAAAGCTAAGCTCGCCGGCGGCCCCTAGCTTTCTAAGCAGAGGGAATGGGCAACTCCCATTCATGTAATGAAGAAGGTATTCCACTTGCCATTAAAGAAACATTCATTTTAGAACACACAAGGTGACATTCCCACAAAGTCAACAGGCATGAACTCCCTCCCCCATAGCCTTAGGGACTCATTACTGCAGCCAGAGACAGCTTATGTTCAAGTCCAAAGTCCCTGAAGTATTCAAACCACTAGGAAAGGGAGCCCTGGAGGCCCGCGTTCGGGGAGAATCACAGACCCACCATCTGAGTGGTGAGGAAGAACTCCTTCCTGAGACCAACAGGAGCTTGGAGGGACACAGGGCCATGGAATAAAAATGTGACCTCAGACCACCCAATGGCTCGTGACTTATATCCAGACACTGGCCATGGATGTTCTGTTGGCCCCAAAGTGTGTCCAAAGATCTGTGACACAGTCAACAAACAGGTGCTGTGCACACCTCACCCCTGCAGGCACTCCCTCTTTGCTGCAGTGGATGCGTGACACTGCCTACTGCACCCACTTGGTTGTAAGTTTAAAAGATCTAAGAGCGGTGGCCGCGTGGGGTTCCCAGGCACAAAACTACCAAACACATCAAATATGACTGTAGGTCGCCCCTGTGACATAATTTTATCAGGAATCTTCTTCCAAATGTATCTGTTTTATCCACACCACGGTGTACCTGTTGAGGCAAGCCCTCCCTGCCCCCCGTTGACCTGAGAAAGAGTCGTGGGGGCTCCTCAGCAGCTATACCCCATCTTTTCTCTCCTCCCTGACATACGCAGACTCCAGGCCTGAGGGCCACAGAGCTTCAGAGCAGCCGCATTCTCACCACAGCTGATCTGGAGCCTCAGCATCTCCAGGATTAGCATGAGGATCAGGAAGAAAGGCAGGAGAGCCGCAGGGTTAAGAGCCTGACTCTGAAGTCAGCCAAGTGGGTTCAGAGCCCAAACCGTCCCCCTCCTCCACCCTTCCCCACGCGACCGCTGCAAGGGCCTAACTTACTTTGACTAAAAATGTTGATGATTATACTATAAAAAATGGGTATGTTGACTGGCCTTTTGCAAAACAACCTGAGCATCCTAGATTTTTCTTCTTGTATAATGGTCCTCAATCTATTACAATTCCCTCATCCATACTTAATTTGATGGTAATATTTTTTTTTTAATTTATTTTGTTGTTTTTGAGAGGAGAGAGAGAGAGAGAAGAGGGGAGGGCCCAGAACAGTCTCCATGATTGTACATCATTAATTGTGAGATGGTTTCATTCTACGCAGGTGGATGTGGGACCATGCCGGATGGGAACTGAACCGGGGTCACCCACCCACATGGGAGGCAAGAACCTTCATTGCCAAGGCATACTGGTGGTTGCCAGTTGCACTGCAGTTCAGCCAGCATGTGGGGGTCGCACGGGCCGGGGCTGGGAATCGAACCCTGGACCTCGCAACTGCGAGGCAAGTGCTCAACCCAAGCTATCCCGGCATCCCCAATGGTAATATTGCTCAAAGCAACTTGCTTCTAACATATCTTTTTAAACATTCCCCTTATTTTGTAGAAATAACCGCTCTTCACTTTTACACATATTCCAAAGTTTTATTTACATTATAATTAAATAACTTTATGACAGTCCACACAACTGTCCTGTAACAGATTTGGAAGCACACACAACTGACTGTTGGTTAAGCCTGCAACTCGGGTGGAAGGAGAGTGTAGACTAGCCTACTTGCTGTGAGCTTACTGAAGGCAGGGCTTGCTACATTTTAGAGAGAAAATAAGGAGCACTAATTACATCAAAGAGGTGGCTAAGTAGGGCTTTGATGCAGCAAACATCAGCCAAGGCTTACAGGGAGGCAGAGGCTGGAGGAATTAACTCAGGCCGGCAGAAGCATCTGTCCACAAGCAGCCACCACGCAGTAGCCCTCATTTCTCCCACATCTAATATCGCCCCTCTCTCTCCGAGGACCTGGCTCATGGGTACGTGAAGAGCAAGTTAACCACAAGACCAAGAGGGCCTTCTTCCCGAGCATCTCAGACCAAACGCTGTGAGGAAATGGTCCGCAGGGCCTGCCCAGGGAGGATCTGAGTGAACCTAAACAGCTGCGCGTCAACCCGGTGGTCATTTGATGGAACTCAAAGCTGCAGCACCGAGAGCTTCAAGGTGAGCCCCGGTCTCCAGGCCCCGGGCCTTCCAAACAGGCAGGCAGCTGCCCCCTGGCTAACCAGCTCAAGACTCTCGTATCACTGGCCTCCGTCCAGCAAAGAACGGGAAGGAAAGCTCCTACGGAACCCAGCGCTGGGTACCCTCACGGACCTCCCAGGCCACTTCTGCCATGGCCCGCCACAGCAGGTGGCAATATTGTGGGTTCTGTCTACAAGGAAGGAGTGTCTCTGTCCTTCCTCTCAAGCTCCTGCTCTCAGAGAGCCCAGCAGTCTGGAAATGTCAGGTGTCTTTTCACCTTGACAGCCGGCTGGAGGACGGCGCGGGCATTGCAGCGCAGAAGTTGCCTCAGCGTGCGTCGGCGGCCGCCCTGGCCGGGGCGAGCAGGGCAGGCTGGGCACGCCATCTGCTGCCCTGGGGGATGCCCACAGCCGGCACGCGGCCTGGCGAACACGGCTCCGCACACACGCGAGTGTCACACTTGACAAGGAAGTGGGTGCCCTACTTCTGTAACCTCACTGGCATGTGTCAGGATGCTTTTTATAATTCGAAGTGATGGCAGATGGACTTGAGAAGGGAAAGTGATTGAAATACGGCACCTGAGTGTCGGCCTAAATTCTAATAAGAACGGAGGGAGCCCGATTCTTATGCCCAGAAAAGCTCAATCGTGATGCCCTAGGGCCAAGTCCAAAAGGCCACTAGGTGGACGCCCATAGCCAGGCCCACAAAACAATGGGTCAATAAGGACCACCTGGGGCTCTAGCTGGACGTCAGCTGGAGGTGCACGTACCTGCTTGAGGCTCTATCAAATGGACCTTCCAGGTGACTTCCAGGCTAGATTAAACAACCCCCTTCCTTCCTTTAAGAGAATGATCTGGCAGCTGAGTCAGCATGCCCATACTCAACAAACATTGAGAAAAAAAAAAACTGGTCTAATTAGTGTGTGATGAACGGAGGAGACAGCCCCTCCCTCACGGAACATACACCGCATCTCAGCTTGGAAGCAATGGACTTTCAGGGTGATCTTAGAGCTGGTAGGTGCCTTAGAGAACTCATGAGGCAACCAACCAGTGGTTCCTTGCCACTCGGTAGCACAAGTTTTTGCCTTTAATTAGCAAAGAAGACCCCGGTGACCTCTCAGGAGCCTCGTCCTCGCTGTCATTTCTCTTGCTGAGGGAAATGTATCCGTGTTCTTGGTGAGACAGCTGGTTCCCGTCAGGGGCACTTGTCATTTTCATCAAAGGTCAAAGAAGGCGCTCAGGATATTAAGCACATGGAATTAACGAACTATGTTGCTTCTGGCTGCATCAGCATTTTATTTTTATCCTTGGGCATAGAGAGATGGAAAACTGGGAGAGGGTGGTATCATAGGATGGCCTACATTTGTTTAACTACAGGGAGGGAGGGAGAGAGAGAAGCAACGAGCTCCTGGTATTACAAGCTACCGTACAGATCATCTGTATGGGTCACACCAGCCACCTCACCGCACTCCACTCGGTGGGGACACTGGTCACACTCGAATCACTGAACAGCATCTGAATACCTTCCGTGAGCCCTGAAAATGGTTTCAAACTATCCAAACATTTTTTTCCTGTGTTATTTAGATCACTCAAATGTTCTTAGAACAAAGATGCAATTTGATTTCAAGGAAACTAAAGATGAGAAACATGAGTCATATTTTAAGCTGTAGGAGGATCTGTCCCTTTGTCCTCAAGGGTTTTTTTAGCACAAAAGTTAAACAAACAAACAACAACAAAAAACCCTAAAAATTTCAAAAATAAACCCTTTAAGCTCCCAACAAAGGGAGCATAGCTTCCCTTTTGCTACAGTGGCAATCCCAACCCCCTGCTTCAATGTTGTAGGAAGAGAAAAACACGTGGAACACTTCCCGTTCAGAAAACTGTGTTATCAGCTCCAGTGTGTGGCTGAGAATGGGCGGTCCAGCTGGTGTTTGTGGGGACAGCTAATACTGTGTGCTCAGCAAATGCTGGAGAAGGTCGGCAATTCGATTTGGGAAGACACTCCTGTGCCCACACACGGGGCGGAAGATCCTGCAAACTGTCACGAGCTGACAATCTCTTAGCCAATCTCACACCTTCCAGCCTCTCCCACTTCACGACTTTTCCAAAAAGCAGAGGAGACCAAAAAAAAACAAACAAAAACACCCCACACAGCCCTATCACCATCTGCTGACTTCAGACCAGCAAACACGAGATTCTGGCAGCTGCAAAGACCAATATTCCTCTCTCTTTGTTGCTGTTGTAAAAGCAAAGCGAGAAGGATTATATGGAAACACAAAAACACGGACACTGGGAAAACCACATCAGGAGCCAGCGTGTGGTGACGGTTTTCTTCCCCACCTTCCTTTCCAGGCCTGGATGAAAAGCAATGTGAGGGGTGTCACCTGGCTCCCCAACATTCACCACCGTGCACCCCCACTGCCAGGGTCAGCCCAGGCGCACAACGGTGCGGCCGCCAGAGCCAGACCTGGGCGACTGCAGGGCGCCAACTCATGCCAGCAAAGCAGATGTGGGCTGATGCGCAAAACCACACGTTTTCTTAGCTCAGGAAATTGAACTGTCGGGCAGATAAGATGCTCACAGCTGCTGATCTGGGCATTATCTCCCAGGCAGCCCTCGGGGAAGCCCAGATAAATGAGAAGGTAGGCTGGTGAATTTGGAAGCAGAACAGAACAGTTCGTGATTTAGGGATCAAAGGATGAGCCAATGCATCCATCTCCCCCAAAAGGGATGAGACCCCAGAGAGCGAGCTCTCTGGAGCTGCTTCTGTTGGCGTGGAGGACAGTTTACCCTTAAAACCTCCAGTATCTAGAACGATGTTACTCTCATGTGTCGCTGGACTAACATCCCTTCAAGGGGCTTCTGTACATCCCTGAAATATGTCAGAATGTGTCGACGTTACCATCTGTCAGGAGGCAATCTTGCTGCTTTCCAAATTATTAAGAATCGCCACCATTTGCTGAGTGCCTGCAATCTAACAGGCACTTACAAGCACATTGTATTGAATAGTTTAAAATTTCATTATACGCCTCACATAGGTATCGTTACAGCTTAGGTACTACTGTTCTCATGTCACAGATGAGGACAAGGGGGCTCACAGACGTAACTTGCCCAGGGTCACACAGGAGAATCCCGGATTTGCATCCAGGGCTGAGGCCACCATTAAAACTTGTCACCATTCTTGAGGACATCTCACTGTTGCCAGTTATGTACCTGAATATTTGGTGGGTGAGAAATTAGGTTTTCGTCACCCCCACCCCTATCCTGTACTTGAAGGACCCTTCCGCCCACCTGTTTTGTCAGCTAGACTCCAACCACACTGTTGCCACTTCTTGTACGGGTTGGCCGGTCTGCACGCAAGGCCCTGGGATCAGGGTGGACAGGTGTTCTCAGCACATGTCTCCTGCTGCCACCTTCCTGTGGCACCGTGTGCTGTGTATTCACGCAGAGGACCCTTCCCTACTTGCTAGGATAATCTTTTCCCAAACCACCCTTTTAGCGACTGACCCAACCCACCCAGGAATGGTCATTCCTAGAGAGACAAATTCAGGATCTCTTTGTTTTCTAGAAGCACAGACACCTCATAAAAACAGCACATAGTGAGGTGTGCACTCAACTCTGAACATAGTAGGTACTCTACAAACCTGTGGGTACTGGCAGATATGATGGACTTCGAGTTCTAGGCTCGCAACCATCGCTTTTCCCAGTTCTGTTAGTGCTTCTCCCTCTTCCCCACTCTTCTCTCCACCCCTACTGCCCAGCCCACCGACCACTGTCATAAGGAACTAATCAATCAAAGCTAAGATTTAAGATCCTAAAGGAAAAATGGCCACAATTTGGCCAAGACTCCATCAGTGGCATGTGAATTGCAGTCAAGAGTTTCATTTTGTACCTAATCTCCTAGCCACATTCACCTGAGATGCAAAGGGACTTACCCTGGATATTATTATTCTTTTCTTTCCCTCAATTTCCATCTAAAGTTAGACCTTCACCAAACAGTCTTCAAATGAATGTTTGGATGGTTTCTGATCTAACCCCAAAAAAGCAAACAGGAGGCGTGCTCTTACAACCAAAGAGAGAGAGCAGGTATTCAGCTCTGGTAGGCAAGGAAACAGCACTATGACACAACCAACCTGTCCTTAAGACCCTACAGGTTACGCCAGCCCTGTCCTCCATTTGTTTAATGCAAGGGCCTAAACTGGTCTTTCTTACTAGTTCCCCAGTTGAGTCTTAAGGTTAAGCAGTAGTCTTGCAAACCCCAAAACCTTTCTTAGTATTTCTGCAAGTCTCCTGACTGCTCAGGTCAACTGAACAACCACAGGCCTTTGCTCTGTGCTGAAACTGTATGAAATGTGGTAAAAATGATCCCAGATTAACAGCTATTATATTTCTCTTTAAAAAAGGGTGAAAGGAGGGACTTCCATGTTACTTAAAAATGTAATTTGTTCAACAAAGAAGATCTTATAAAGCTTGAGACAGATCCAGAGGGGTTGGAAACCTACAAGCAGTGTTCGGGGGCAGAAGCTGCTGCTGTAAGATACAATGGGTGACCCCCAAACATTTTTCCAATCCTTCGACTTGAATTTCTATAAAAATGGGGCACGATTCTGGCCTCCTGATGACTCTTTGAGGTTCAACTAAACTGGCCTATGTTAGATGGACCTGTGAGCTGGTCGTGGGGTGCGATGTGAAATTTTTACATGATGACCAGAGCTAATCTGGTCCCTCTCTCTGCTTCCTCCTGCATCCTTCTCTTCCTTGCACCTGCTTTAGTAACCATGTTCTTCTAACAGATTGCAAATATACTTTTCTAAGTAAAAGAACCACCCATGGGCGGTTTAAACCTAACTGTTGCTCAGTCATCAAATAAATCCAACAGGAAGTTGCCTGAAGGAGCGGGATTGGGGGGTGGGGTTGAGAAGCTGCCCTGAGTCCTAAAGGAGCCAGGGTAACATAGTGGCTTTCCCTGCTTTGTCAAGTTCATTGCCTAACTGCAGAGGACCAGCTGGGGCCGATTTATTGCCACTGTGCTGTGTGGGTTCCGGTTGCCAACAGCTGTTCATTCAATAGATTCTCGTGTTCCTTCCTGCCCTGGAGAATGACTACGGGCATAATTCTCAATGCTTCAAGGCGAGGCAACATGCTGTTTCCTTGTTTTCCTTATGAATTCTTCATAGACAAGGGCAGAGATGGCAAATGGGTTTCTAATCTCCTGGGCTTATTCCCATTGGGTGGTTATAGATTCCTGGAGCATTATCCTAAGAATTCTGAGCCCAGACCTGGACTTGATAGAAAACAGACTGCCCAGGTCAGCTGATGTCTGTCACGAATGCAGGAAGAATGGAAAGGTGCAAGCCTTGTATTGACTACTCTGGCCCTAAAGTCTCAAAAGAACTAGAGCAACAAACTTCATGGCATTATGCTAAAATGCAGATTCTGGTTCAGAGACTCTGGAGTGGGCCCAAGATTCTGTCTACCTGACAAGCTTCTAGGTGATGCGAAACCACCAGCCACACTTTGAGTCAAAGGGGCTAGAGCATTTATTTCATCAGCCAACACAACCTTCCCCGACTCCCTGAGAAATCTACCACCACACAGAGACCTTGCCAGATGAAATCCAGTTGGACCAGATGTCCTGGTCTCGGAGGAGACCTATGGGGAACATGACTGTTCTCCATGTTGTACCCCATAAAACACTGGGGTTTGCTGCCAGGATAAGCCCCTGTTGGTGAAACTTCCCCCTCCTTCCCCAGATGTCCTCCTGCCAACGAGTGAAAATGCAACTTTGGGTCTAGAAGAAAGAGAAAGCTTGGGCACATCAGACAGGGTCTGGGGACAAAGTGGCTCAACAGAAGCCAAGTGCAAGTCACAGAGTGGCCCTCGGTTCCTGCTGGCCTCCGTCTCTCCCCAGGCCTGGGGCAGTTAAGCCGCCTTCAGAGAGACTCAGTACAAGGTGGGCACAGAGTGAGCTTTCTCTTCTGCCTCTCAGAAGATTAGCAGTACAGCGATCCCTCGTTTTTCGCGGTTAATGGGGACCAGAGCCTTCCGCGACAGCTGAAAAACCGCGAAGTAGGATTTGCCCCTAGGAATGTTCGCGTATGTGGGTACAAGGCTGCGATGATGCGCAGACAATCAGCTCACAGGGATAAATCCACTCGTCCTCTCATGGGTCGATGTCGCACCGGAAACCAATCACGCGCCTTTATGAGCCCGTGGGATGGACTCTGAGTCAGCTCAGCTCTGTTTGACATGCAGGGATCCTTCTCTCTCGCGCATCCACATGAAACAACGCTCCTTTCCACCATGTGGCTGCCGACATGGTTGTATTTTTTCATTTTTATTTTTTGATGAATATTTTGGAAAAACCCGCGAAGCACTGAAGCCGCAAAACATGAAGCGCGAAGTGGCGAGGGAACACTGTAGCTCTGAGTCTTCCAACCCTTGCAATTAGCAAAAAGATGGGATAACGGAGACAGGGAGGGAAGGAGAGATTAAAGGGGCCAGATGGTCGCAGGCCAGGCTCCCCTGGTCCCACGCACATACATGCATTTGCCCGCATTTGTGACACCATCCTGGGCGTATCGCCTCCTGGGTCTGGGTCCTTCATTAGACAGACAGCGACACTGTCAGAGCCATTCCTGAACTCCCAGGGTCTGGCAAGATGCCTGACCTAGAATAAAGGCTCACTCGATATTTGCAGACAAAAGAAATCAAAAAAGTAAAAATTAAACAATCTCCTGTTCTGAAGAGCAGATACTCCTAGCGTTTCAGCAGCAGAGCTCCCAGAGGACAGTGAGGAGAGGTTTTCTATCAGTATTATACTCACCTGTGGGTCCACCCTGCCCCGGGGTGTGAAAAGAAAAGAAACCAGAGTTCTGGACCCGAACGCTGGGAGCTTGGGGAGGCCTGTCTGGTTTGAGGTTCAAAAAACATCTAAATGCTAACCTAATAAAGAATATTTCGATGTGATTGGCAGTTCTGCCAAACTTTCCAATAAAATTCCCTATTTGAGCACCTACTATGTGCAAGACATTACGTAACCATAGGATAGCGATTCTTGTTCCACAGAAGAATACCACACAAGAAAATGAAGGCAAAACAAAGAACAGTCTTCTTGCTTTAAGATAGGGAGCTGTTATGAACCTCCAAAGTCCCAAGGATGGAACAGGGCCCATTAAAATGTTCATAATACTCAGGACGTATTTTTTTAGGAGATAATTACTAACAATCTCAGGAAGCATCAGATCCCCTCGTACGCTATTAGGAAAGCCTTTGCAGGCACAGTTCTGTTGCCATGACAACAATCATCTGGCTGAGTTATAAAGAAGGACAAGGGACCTACCAAATGGTATTCTCAACAGTACGCCCTGAGATTTCTCAGAGCCACTTCAGCATCTACGAGCTACAGAATCTACAAGCTGAATGAGACCTCTGGGGCAACCGCGTTTCAGCATGTTCCCGGAATTCGCTTTCTCATCCATGCCGAACCGTCACCCAGACTCTGCGGAAACACCTCCGGGCCCAGAGACGCAGGGAGCTTCTGTCTCATCCTTGGCGTGAAGTGAGCAGAGGCTTGGGAGGGGTGGGAGTTCTTGCTTGAAGGACCTTTCCCTTTTCAAGCCAAAGGTATGAGTAAAGCGTTCTGGCCTCTTCGGCAATGCCTGCCATGAGCTCCCTGGGGCTGAAGCAAACACAAACAGCCGTGGGCAACAGCTTCCCCCAGCCCTGCAGGACAGGGCTGGCTTCCGTTAATGGCTGGTGGTCATTCAATGCTACCTGGACATTCACGATTGTCACCGTTTCACTGTCACCCTAAATAGAAACAGCATCAAGGCCCTGGCGGTACCCACGCAACCCTGGGCGGCTGCATATGGCACACACATAACCATACACATGCCGTATCAACAAACACATGTGTGCAGACATATACGCACAGACCCCCAGGAGAGATGCCCCAGGATGTGCTTCATTAGTCACTGCAGAGTGCCACCAAGCATTTCTCTTCCAGGACCCTGGGCACCAGACGACTTTGAGATAAAGGCACGTGGATGCCTAGGTAATGCACATCTGCAGATGGGGAAGGCACAGGGCAGTCCAGGGGTACTGCGGGGCAATTTGTGTCATCAAAGTGGGTACGAGCCTTGCTGAAGGGGAGCCTCACGTATCACCCACGTGTGCTGCTATGAGGCACGGCCTGCAGAGAAGTCTTCCCAGCGCAGCCCACCTGATCAGATAACCTCCACCTGTCTCCTGACACCACCCCATCCCAGGGAGGCCCCGAGACCATGGGTGCCCAGGATGCTCTGCTGGGGGCTAACTTCCATCCTGTCCATGACGGAGCAGCCCAGAACCCTCGGCTCTCGCCAATTCACCATGCCCCTCAGCCCACCACTTCCCACATGGCCTCTGGGCACCAGCTGCATCTTTTGATGGTCACTCTAGAGCCGAAGAGGGCTACCTGGGACCTCCACCCTGGAGGCACACGGAACAGTTCATTTCATATGAGAAAAAGTCAGAAAAATGAAGGGAAATAATCTGGGACATAAACTCTAGTTTACCTCCTTATCATTTCTACCATCCCCAAAGAAGAATTTGAAAAGATGAAAATGATTTGCATGACTTACAGTGATCTCATTGGTACCAAACACCCAAGCAGGTTTAATTTTCACAGAAACAGATTTGATCTGAAGACAGTAGCAATGAGCAGACATCTCCCCAGAGCACGGCAGTGCAGCCCCCTGGAGATTACTACCGCTGTTCCCCTCTAGGCACCTAGCACTCATTTGAGGAAGCACCCAGCAACCCATCCTAACAGTACTTGATCAGCAAGCTTACTAACATTTGAGGCAGGAACTAGGTTCTACAAGCGTTAGTGTTGATTTGGTGAGCATCCTACAGAGGTGACGTCATAGCCTTCAAACCAGCGGTGACAACTGCAGGCAGATAGGAGCACAGACAGCAACTCCTGGCCGGCAGGCAGAGGACAAAGGGTGGAGGGACAGGCAGGAGTAGGCACGTTCCCATCACAGGAAAGGAAGCCATCCCCGGACTGTGGGATTGTTAGCTGAGTTTCCGGGAAATGGCACAGGCAGGGTAAGAAGGACTCAGTATCCAGATAACTCAGAAGACAATCTCACAGCCCTTAAGATGCGGGTTTATTTTAGGAGACAATTACCCAGTTATTACAAAGCTGAAACTGACCTTTCAGGTAGAAATCTTGGCATCTGGAATTATCTGGTCCCAAGCAAGAAAACAGGAAAAGCAATGACATTTGAATGACCTCAAGTTGAAAGACTGTGTGTGTGTGTGTGTGTGTGTGTGTGTAAAAAAGAGAAACATGAATGAACCCAAGGGCAGGGACAGATTGCCCAGCAAATACAAGGCCACTAGATTAACACTAAATTATATTCAGCCCACAAGCAAGCATTTAAAAGCAGACTAATAACTGTTGGAAAATGTAAACCCAATTTTCTTAAGTTTTAAAGTTGAAAAGACTGAGAGTCATCGAGTAGAATAAGTAGGTCCATGACAGCCACCATCCGGTCACAAAAGCCCCACTGGATGAGCACACAAGTCCCACACACAAGCTATCGCTTCAATTTCGTTCCTCAGAAAGCAAGGCAGGGAGCCCTCGGGGTCATTCTTCTGGCCCTCAAAGGTTTACCTGATTCCTGAACACCAAGATGGACAGTAACAGGCCCCACAGGTTATACATCGATACCCAGGCCCCCATCACACCACCTCTCAGTCAGCTCAGGGTGACTGAGCTGCATCCCCTCTGAACCTCAGTTTTCTCATCCGACAGTACCTCCTCTATAGAGCTATCCCCCTCAAGAGTGAGATAATCCAAGTGGGCTGCCGAGAGCCAGGCACCGTGTAGACAGGGTCAGTACTCAATAGACACTTGCTATCATCATACTCTAAACACTCAAACCCACGGCTGTCAGGCCTCTTCACTGCCTTTGTGTGCACAGCCGCACACAAGACGCTCAACTAAGTGTGGTTTAGGATTGAAATCCTGCCTCATTCACAAATGCATTTCAGTTTTCTGTCAATAGCTCCATGGCAGCAAAAATGGATGTAATGACCGGTCAGGAGGGAGTGGTCACTGCCTTCAAAGACAGCCACAGAAAGTGCCTTCAAGTGTCTCGGGGCCGCTGTGTACAGCTGCACAAGTTGTGCACTGCACAACTCCAGGGGACATCATTCCCCCAGGCGATGAGGCGTGGGCCTCCTAACATCTGGTTTCTACTCCCTACTCACGTCAAATCCAGAGTGAGATTTCAGTGGCATCTGAGTCACAGCACCTCCAGCTCTGCTGCCCCCACCCTTTCTTTCCTTGTTTTGTCTGTGGGCAAACTTTAATACAGACTAATTCCCTCTCAGCAAAGGAACAACTCCCACCAGACAGCGTGAGGAAAGAAGCGGATGATTATCTGCTACTGACACTTTGTTCACATGGAAGCCAGGTGGTAATACCATGGCCCACCACATTTATTTCAATATCACACACTGAATTCGCAGGTGGTTTTACTGAATTGTGAATGGAGCTGTGACACCATTTTGCTCTCCTTTCTGCATAGATGGATCGATTTCTTTCCCTGATGTAAAGAGGACCCCTCGCCTTTGTCCTCATTACAGGGACAGAAAGTGATCTCTGATGCTCTGACCAGCAGCTACGTCACCAGCAGACCTCAAGTTCCCAAAGAGGTACACAGTCCAGGAGACAGTATGGACTTCAGCTGTTCTAGACATTGACATGGCTTTCCCCCACAAAGACACAATGCCATAAACGGCAGTGAAGTTCTCAGGCTGGCCACAAACTTCACCCATTAGATACCTGAACCAAGTACCATTGAACCTGACCAAGTCCCATCAGTGTTTCCGCAGGACAAGAGTACTTGACTCCAATGCGGGACATGGATTTTAGTGGCAAAAAGGAAGGGCAGAAAGAGAAAAGGAAGAGTGTCCTGTTAATAAGTATTCCACACGTCCCATGAACACATGCCAGGGTTAGTAAAGAAAAGTCCTTGCTTTAAAAAGACCTCATGCCGCAAAGATACATGTCCCCCAGCGTGCATCGCAGCACTGGTCACGGTGGCCAAGTCGTGAAATCAACCAAAGCGTCCTCTGATAGCTGACTGCATAAAGAAGTTGTGGTACATTTACACAACGGAATACTACTCAGCAATAAGAAAAGATGAAACACAGCAATTTGTGACAACATGAACGGACCTTGAAAACATCTTATTAAGCGAAATAAGTCAGAATGAAAGAATCAAGAAACCGATGACCTCACGTATAGGTGGAATATAAAACTGAAAGGAACAAAGACATAAAGACTCATGGACACAGTCAATAGTTTAGTAGTTACCTGAGGGTGGGGTGTGGGGGTGGGGGGGAGATGAGTGGGAGGAAGTAAGGAGGGGGAATCCAACATATGGTGATGGAAAGTGAGCTGATTCTGGGTGGTGAGCACATAATGCAATGTGTAGACAATGTCATGTAGAATTGTACACCGGGAAACAATGTAATTGATATCAATTAATGTCACCCCAATAAATTTAACAAAAAATAAAGCAAAACAAAAACTTAAAATACCACACAAAGTAAAAACAAGAGCTCATGGGTTGGTGGTACAAAATGACAGGTTAAATATGAATGGGTGATACAATGTGATATGGGTCTAGATTGGGGGAGTCAAGAAGGGCTTATCGCTTCCGCCCCAGGCATGCTCGTGCTTCCTGTATAGGTGGCCCTGGGCTCCAGGGTGTGTGGGGGGGGTGCCTCCCATGTGGGAGGCCCCCGGCCCAGTTACTGCCTTGCACAGCCCCACGCCCACCTGTGAAGTGAAATTATATCGAAAACTAAAGACGTACAACTATGGAGACTGCTCTGGGCCCTCCCTTTTCTGTCTCTCTCTGTCCAAAACAATTAAAAAAAAAGAAAAGGCTGTCTAAGCTGAGATGCAAGAGGAGGAAGCATCCCCGGTCCTTCCACAGATGACTGGATAAACAACATGTGGTACATGCACACACAACAGAATAGAATTCAGCATGAAAAATGAAGTAAATCCTGTCCCATGCTACAACACAGATGAACCTTGAGGACATCATGTCAAGTGAAATAAGCCAGACACAAGAAGACAAAGCTGTGTGATCCCACATCGATGAGGTATCTATTCCAGTCAAACACATAGAGAAGAAAAGAGCGGTTTATCAGAGGCTGCAGAGGGAGGGAATGGGGAGTTGTGTGACAGGTCGAGTTTCAGTTTTGCAAGAAGAAAAGGTTCTGGGGGTCTGCCGCACAGCAACGGGAATATACTTAACACCATCAACTGTGTGCTTAAAAATGGTCAGGAGAGTAATAAATAGATTATTAAGCGGTGGAGGGTGAATGACAGAGGTCCCAGATGGAACAGCCGGTCCCTGACCATTTCCGTATTTCAGGGAGCGCACCAGCCATTCAAGTCCACTGTCAGCGCTGACAGTTGGGACCCCGTCTGTCTCCTGGAACGGGCGTACAGTGGCTTCGGCAGGTAGAAGACAAGAGGAGGAAATGCTCCTTCAGGAACCTCCACTCTCCTGCCTCCCCTCCACGTGTGGAGGCTCCTCACCACAGGATTGTTTCAGATACACACGTGCCACAGTGTCTTCTGTAGGCTGAGTGCATCATGCGTCTCACCTCTTCCCTGTGTTCCAAAAGGGAAGCCCTGTTCTCCATCAGGGTCTCTGAAGGACAAGCACCAGAGTCAGACCTGAGTTCAGATCCCCGCTCCCCTGGTCCCGAGCTATGTGACCTGGTCAAGTTCATCAGCTTCCTAAGCCTCGGTGTCCTCACCTCTAAAATGGGGGATAACAGGAGCAGGCTGTTGACAGGGTTCAGTGAGATGGTGTCTATGAAACACCAGGCTGAGCACACAGTCACATGTGGCTGTATTTGGTAGGGTCTCTAACATTGTACCTTGTGCAACTAATAAATGATTTTTTAACAGTAATGTGCATTCAAAACTGTTCAACTGAACAGCAGCTGTGGCTTCCAGGCCAAAGGGAAGCACTGGCAAATCCTTCAACAAATACGACGGTTGTGCTTGGTTCATTTGAATCACAACACTCCGTAAAGGCAGAGGAAGTGGCTAAGGGACCTTAGGAAAATGAGTGATAGCATCTGGACAAGCCTCAGGGCACCCCCCGCTCCCCCTCACCACAAGCAGGACAGATAACTACTCAAAGGATGTCTGCCATGGAAGATTACCAGACCTTAAGGAGGAAGGAAATTCTGACATGTGCTACAGCACAGAGGAAGCCTGAGGACATTCTGCTAAGTGAAATGAGTCAGTCACAAAAAGACAAATACTGTACGATCCTACTTACAGGAGGTGGTACAATTCATGGACACAGAACGTGGAATAGTGGTAGCTAGGGGCTCAAGGAAAAGAGGAAAATGGGGAGCTTTGGTCTAATGGGTACAGTTTAGTTTTGCAAGATAAGAATGTTTTGGAGACGAGGTCTACTAGAACACAGGTATATGCAACACTACCGAACTGTGTACCTAAAAATGGTCAAGGGGGTCATTTTTATATCATGTGTATTTTACCACAAATAAAATTTTAAATTAAAAAATTAAGTCAACGGATCTCAGCTTCTCCTGATCAGAACGCTAGGCGCTGGCAGCCTGGGCCCTAGGGCCTTTGACCTTCAGGTCCTCCTAGTTCTCCCCACATTACCTTCCCCTTTGCCACCATCAGAGGTGACAGCAACACAGGTATGTACGGGGTCTCCTGCACATGCCTTCCCCAAACTGGGTCTGCGATGGCCCTGGTACCCAGCAGTTCTCCCTCATGCAGGAGCCATGAACACGGGGCAAGAGGAACCCTTCCCAGACACAGGGAAGAAGAAAACAAATGCAAGACGCACTGACTAATAAGCATGCTGAAATATGGTCCTCAGGAACAAAGTAAGGGGAGCAGATGCCAGCCAGTGTCAGACGGAACAATGACACCTGCACGCCCTCCACATCATTTGCCAGTAACAGATTTATAGCATTTCAGGGTAGGATGGCTGGAAAATGCAAGGATGGCGTGCTTTGCCGCAAATGATCTGGACAGATGTTTGCTAAGTCTGTTTATCTCCAATCTTCTTGCACACGGTTAACGGGAGGCAACCAGTATTCGCGGAAGGAAGATGTTACCTGACTTGCATACCGTTGACGTCTATTGAAGTGAACAGACAAAAAGGCAGAGCAGAGCCATGAATGTTCTTTTAAACGGGCACCTGAGTCTTCGCGGAAAACAAAGTCGACGCAAACTGCTCACACGTGTGCTCCAGCTGACAGCCATCCCGGCAGCTCCCGCATGCTCTGTCCTCCCTTCCACTCGTCCACGGGTTTCTGTACACACTGTTCCCTCCGACCGGACAGGGCCCTTCCTGCTGGCTTCTATGTTCCCTCATGACCCTGCCAGGCTGTCACTATAGCTGAGCAGCACTCCCAGAGCTGCAACCTCTCTGCTGAGCCAGAAGCCCGAGCCCCATCGTGTCTACACCGTCCCCCTGTCCTGCTGTTGTTGCTTTCCTGTTTGTCTCCTCCACCCAGGCCAAGGTTCTTACAGGCCCTGCCACTCAAAAGATACTTGCTGAATGATGAAAAACAGGAAGGAAGAAATCACTGAGACATGGTGTGTGTGCAGGGTGTCGTTAAAGCAATGGGTATATTTAAAAATTCACACAAAAAAGACTTCATCTGTCTTTCCAGACTTGTGAGAAGAAGGTTTTGGAAATCTCTAGCTGGCTCCATATAGAAGGATCAGAGAACATGGACTCATGGAACTGGGAGGGACCTTTGGTCACGTGGCCTCCCACTCGTACAATGCAGGACACGTGTCTGCTTCGCACCAAGTCAGACACATCGCTGACGCTCTCTTATGCTGGCAGATGTTTCTCCCGGAACGACCATAAACTGCACGTGTTTTTCTGCTGGAGAATTAACAGTACACAAATTACAGCAGATTTCTTCCCCTACCCTGATTCAACTTTCTCCTACTCATCATCTCCTGAAGAGGCAAAGACAGTTGGGAGTTAGGACTTCGTAACAAAAGCTGGGCACATCTGTCCTTGGGGAAACAGAATGCAACAGTCTTCAGACAGGCAGAGCTTCGCTCCTCCCTTCTAGTCCAGGCATGCGTAGAGGGCATCAGACTAACTGTGACTCCCAGGGGTGCCTAGAAAGGTCCTGGCACACAGTGGATGCTCGAAACACTTCACAGTTGTTCTTTTACCAACATAAACCCAGTGTTAGCCACACACCTTTACTTCGGTGGTCCTCACCTCCAGCCCCCTTACATGCCCATTATCACATGGAATGGGGCACGGTGCTTTCTAGGAGCTACCTAAAAAGTTAATTCAGCCAACCAATGTTATGATTAGAGTAATAAAGCTAGCGTCTGAGAGCTGTGTGAGAACCGTCAGCACAGTGGCAAGACCGGCTATCTTGTGCTGACAGCAATTATACAGTGAAGAAGGAAAAAACCCATGAGAATTTTCAAACACCTTTTCTTCTCCTCCTGCACGGAAAAATTAAATTACCAGGCAGAGCAACAGAATTTCAATGCCTCACCTCGCTGTGATAGCACAAACAAAATACTATCTTTCCTAGACTGGACCGGGATTAGAGCATGTCTCCCCTTGAGCATGGTTGTCTAGTTCAAAAGCCGTCCTTGCCCACATTCCAACCCTGTTCCAGCACCCCTCTAGAGAATCAAGACAAAGGAAGTCCAGAGAAAGAGAGAGAGAGAGAGACAGAGAGAGAGAGAGAGAGAGAGAGAGAGAGAGAGAGAGATGTCTTAATCACCTGGAATCCCTTTACCCATTAAGAAAACTGCTAACAAACTATCTTCCTTCAAACACGTTCCTTTCTTCCCATTCCGCACCCAAACCCACAAGGAAAGAAAACAATGACACCAACTGCAATCACCATGACTCTGACCTTTAAATGTTTAACCACGGATCTATTTTTTAAGGGCCAGATAAAAAGGCAGGTGATTAGCTTTCAACATGAGTCACAATATCCCCACAAGTGAAATAATTCAATTAAGTATTTAATGGTTTTGAGGTTTTGTCTGAGGCACTGGTTATGAGTGGGCCTGTTAGCATGGTGATCTCATGAGTGAAGAAGGGATCAGGTTGCCAGGAGGCAGGGAAGATTAGGGGAGGGAAGGGAGCCCCAAATCGGGAGCTGGAAAACCAGGCTCAGGGGCAGGAAGAAGGATGGGGTGCCCACCCTCACAGCACTGTGGCATTGTCTTTCTCATCACATGGAAGCAGGGGTCATGACCTCTTATAGAGCCTATTCCCTATCATTCCTCCCAGAGAAAAGCTTTTATTAAGCCCAAGAGAGTCACAAAGAACCTCTAGTGGGTTCTTGGCACTAAAGGGTAGGTTTTTAATTTGAGCTGGGTTTTGTTTCTCTCCATGATGTGCTACCAGGAGCTGGCTTTACTCTCTCAGTTAAGAAGACCCTCCTTGATTAGCGCCACAAGAAAATAAGGGGAGGGGGCTGGAGGCAAGGTCAGAGTGCAGACAACCCCGTCCCTGTGTAAGACTAAGAACAATTCCACCTACTTGCTATCATCAGTCCTCCCAGAAACTGAAGTCATGGGGATTAGAGGAAGCATTCAAGTGATATCTAATCAGAGAACCATTCACTTGAAGGATTCCAACAATAAAAGGGCCTCTGTACTCGATTTAGCTGTTCTGGGGTACGATTACCTTACTGAAAATGTGTAATTGCAACTTCATCTGTTGTCACCTGAACCACATCAACGTGTATCCTTCTTACAGAGACCGCAGGGGACTAAACTATGTGCACTTGTGTTCGCATGCATACTTCAAATTTGTCATTTCCGCCGGATATTTTTCATTCAGGTATTAATCAGTCACCTTTGTGGGTGGCAATTCTGAAAGGCTACAATTATGGGAAAATGTAGTTAGGCTCAATTTTGTGAGTACATTTTCTTTTTACCAAACATGAATAAATCTGGCACCAGAAATAGTTTGGTGCCCTGACCCTCTCCCAAAACATCTCATCTGCCTAGTGAACTTTTGTTGAATCAACAAATTGGCCCCAAAGAGTGAAATTTATAACATTAACCACTCAATGTAAGCATTTGGCTTAAAAACTAAACAAAGAGCACCTAAGACACAGAAGCATCTTCTAAAGCAGGGGTCACTTCGTCCACATTGGAAGAAGAACTGTCTTGGGTCACACATAAAATACACTAATACCAACAATAGCTGAGAAGCTAAAAAAAAAAATAAAAAAAAAATCTCATAATGTTTTTAAAAAGTTTATGACTTTGTCTTGGGCTGCAGTTGGACAAGCCTCCAGTTGGACAAGCTTGTTCTAACGGAAGCTGCCATGTTACCCTTGCCTGAGAAGGCAGGGAAACTGCATCCTCTCTCCTTGTCAGTCATCAAAGCTCTCAACTATGGTTTCCTGGGCGTGAATTAGTAAGTGCTGGTTAAACCGGCTTAAAACAAAGGGGGAGAGATGTACCTGCCATTTAGACCTGCTAGTCAGCACTCATGCACATGAATCAAGGCCTGTCACTGTGCAAGGACCTACGCAGGACAAAGGAAGCACAAGTCAGGCCCTGCTCTCAAGGACTGGATTACGAAGGGGAAGAGAAAGGAACATGCACACGCTCTTCAATCTGAGCTGTAAACGAGCTCCAACCCACACTGGGTGCCAGGGGTGAGAGCGCGGCAGAGAACGAGAACAATCTATCTGTTTGAGCAGGGTGGGCCCGGCACTGCCCAGGGTGTGAGAGGAGGAATGAGGAGAGGCATAGAGACACGTTGAGAGAGGAGCTGACCCAAAGCCAAAGGATGGGCACAGAACTTACGGGAGCAGGTCCTGGATGAGGCAGGATGAAGAATCCAGTTAGTCTAGCATTTGAGGTCCAGGTGACCTCAACCGGGAGCTCCATGAACACACATGGCAATCAAGAGGAGTCAGTTTGGTTTGGCTGAGTCTCCAGTGCCATCGGGCCACATATCCCCACACTGTGCCAGGGACACCGATGGCGCTCTGATGAATGGAGACCCAGCAGCAGACGGCTGGAGGAGGAGACTGACGCTGACCCAAAAGCGGTGGGTGCGCCCTGAGCAGGGAGGTGTGGGCACAGGAATGCGGGAGGCCTGCACACAAAGCTCTTTCCTACCCTCCACGTCACAAATGGCAGATGTCTGGCAAATGCCTGGCCATTTCCTGATACTCAGCTCATTGTACTCATTTCCTAGATAAATGCTTATAAACGGCAGGCATGCCCACATCTCCCCAGCTACAGACCTCAGCAGCACGTGGCCCCAAATCTGTCAAGGCTCAAGTACAGGGAGTTTCGATCCAAATATGCAAACCATCTCCTTTCGGGAAACGGTTTTCTGGGCAGGGCTTTGGACTTGGGAGCTGGAAAGAGGAGTGACTGAGAAGGACCTATGTAAACAGTTGTCATCTTTGTCGGGCAGAATCAGACTCATCTTCTGGCTCTGTGTCCTACTCATTACGCGTTTCATGACCCTGGAAAAGTCTTTGCTGAGCCTCAGTGGGCTCATCTGTAAAGTGAGGCTCTCTTCCGGCCTCATAAGATTCTGATTAAAAAACACATGAGTTGAATCACAGGAGAACACACTACAAATGTAAAGCCCTCCACAAGAGCCAGGGTTTCTTGGCAAGCAGCAAAATCCTTCTAATCTGTGTATTAAACCTATCAACAATTCGGACTCACTGTTCCAGGCAGAATTCCGGTCCAGAGAAATAAGGGCACGGCTGAGAACCTAAGGGTAACAAAAGCTGCGCCTTTGGACAGACGAGCCCTTTCAGACACAGGCTTTCATGGCAAAGTTCAGCTGGTACAGACCATCTGCTGGAGAAGCAACTGTACCCCAGAGGCAGGCCAGTCCTGGCCCTGAGAGAGACGGCCAATTAAAGCACCCTGCACATGAAAACGGCAGCTTTGCAAACCACCATGAAAGGGGCTTCAGTGGTCCGGCTGCAAGCGCGGCTCCACTGGCTTCTTTAAACACATCTTGTTCCTTTTACTTCTTGATGGACAGACTCCAGGCACTGCTGCAGAACGGGAAGGCTACACATCCATTTTCATGAGCACAAACACTCATGCACAGCAACGTTCTCATCCAAGAAATCCAGATGGCAGGACTCCATACGTGCGATGTCCCCACTGCTTCCCTGCGCGCCCCCCGGCTGGCTCACAGCATCAATGCTCCATAGTCTGGGGCTCGAGCTTAAATATAATGAGCGCCTACTATGTGCAGAGCCTGATAATGCCAGCAAGGAAGAGGCTGAGACTCAAATGCAAACCTAAGTATCACTCCAGGGCCAGGTCTTTTAAACAGGGCACAAGGCTGACAACGATGACGACGATGACAATGACAACGACCATGGCAATGACAACAATCAGTGAAGGGACCAGACAAAAGCCAGACCACAGTGAATCTGACAGGCTATATGGGAGAGGAAGTTGCGGGTATGTGGGTCTTTCAGGAGTAGAATTGTTTCTCCCTACACACAGTTTAGTGTGTCTGTAGTTCTTTTGGGAACATTCTACCTGCATGGTGCTGGGTTGGTCCAGCCCACTGACAGCTTGCCAGGTACCTTTTCTGCCAGGATGCTTGAACTAAAAAACAGTCCCATAGTCTAGGTAGCCCCAGTCAGAGGTCCTTGAAAAGCATTAAGTCCAGAAATGAGCAATCTCAGACACAGAGCAAGGGGATGGCGACCTAGTGAGAACCGCACCATAAGGCAGTTTGTTGGGAGGTACTCCCCCTGCCCTGGGAAAGGAGACAGTGACATCTACCTGATCACAGGACGTGGTTAGAAACGACCAAAGCTCAGCAAGAACAGACCTGAGGGCCCCTGCAAGTTCTGTCTGTCTGGAACACCTGGTTGCAAGTTCCCCTGGGCATGACCCTGGTCTGGACTTGCGTGGACAGACAGAGAGAGAAAGCAAGGGCTGCATCTCCGTGGTGAGTGCGCAAGGTCGAATGCGTATTGCCATGGCGCGAAGAAAGGTCTCCCAAGGCCTGTCCCGGTCCCTGATGCTGATGAGCCAGCTGTCTGCTCCTGGCCCGCACCCAGCCTGCGTCCCCAGGCCGGAAGTGAGCCTCTCACAGATATTGCTCCACTCCTAGAGTCCTTAGCACATCCCCAATTCCCAGGAAGCAGCCGCAGGGCCCATGCCACTCCATGCACTAAGAAAGCCTTCCAGGGCCTCAAGATGCTCCACCCAGCTCTTGAAAGAGAAGGCGCTTATCCTGGGGCTCCCTGGTGCCTCTGACCTCTCACCTCAGTGTCTTCATAGTGCCTTTGAGCTAGTTGCAATTCTGAAGGTGTCTTACACTATCTAAAACCAGTTCAATGAAGTTGTTTAGTTGGCACAGGAAGGACGAGGGTTGGCTATCTGGGAGAAAGTAGCGCTTAATCATTGCATCAGCTAACACTCACTGAGCACCACCGCACACATGAGGCACTTGACACAACCCCCAAGGCAGGTGCTTCAGCTTTACACAGAAGGAGACTGAGGCTCATGGAGATGAAGTCACTTGTCCAAGATTACAAAACAAGAATGTGTTTGGGACAGGATTCAAACCAGGCCTATCCAATCCCCAATGCCCATTCTCAACTCCTTCTCCTTGGCCACAGCCAAGGGGAAGAGATGCCATGGAGTTGGGAAGACGGAGGACACCAGGAAAATGCATGGAGAGGGATGGCTGGGACCAGAGCCTGAGCAGCCCCGAGGGTGCCCCAGGGACCGTGGACTGGCGTATGATGCAAGGAGAGGCAGGTCTGGTAGGGGTGCGGAAAGCCTTAGGTGTCAGCCTGAGGTGCCACAACTTTCACAGGCAATAGGAAGCCAGGGAAAGAAGCACAGGGAAGCGACGTGACCTGCACTTTAGAGAGAAAACTGTGACATTGCCACTGACCATGGACAGGACTTTCCCACGGAGAGAATCCCAGCTCTGATGCAAAGTACAGAAAAAGGGAGCAGAAGCTAAATGCCTGGCAGGTGGGGAGGGGGGGCATGTATCCCATGACAGTCTGCCAGTCTGAACTTTAAGGCATCAGCCTAGCAGCTCCTGCTCTTCTCCTCCCCTCTCAGACCCTGGTTCCCAGAGCACAGGACCAATTATCTCTTCCAATTAAACCACCGCCACAGGATACCAAACCCAATGACACTAACCAGCGGCAGGATGCTCACCCAGCCCCAGGCCGGCATTTATGACCCTGATTAGCAAGCAGTCTCGGGCTTCAGCTCCCCACAGCTTGCTCGCCTGAGGAACTTAGGACTGCAGGAGGGCCCGGCAGGACCCTCCGCCTCCGACCCCCAGAGGCCCCCACAACAGGGGCGCTGGAAAAGGGCAGGAAGACTCTGACAGCAGAACCCACAGAAGCCAGGGCTCACTCACTGTCAAGTCCATTGTCCTGTACGATGAGCCTTTTGGGATGCCAGAGTCAATGGCACCGACCCCAAGGGGGGTTCTTTCCCAAGTGATGAGAGCAATCAGGGAACATCCAAGCTATAGGCATTTTATTAGCTCACAAATAGCTTCCATTGATTGAATGCCGATGACTGGGCAAGAAACTGCGAGAAGCACTTTATATAATTTCATTTAATTCTCACGGCAACCTTCTGAGGCAAGCTGCCTATTATCCACCTTAGACTGAGGCTGAGGGAAATCTGCCATAGGTGGGTAAACCTAGGATTCAACACCAAGTGGTGTCTAGCTCCCAAGTTTGTAAAGCATGGCACACTGGGGAAATAACATGCACTGGCTTTATGTAGTCTTAGACCATCTACAGGAAAATGGAACTCACCAAGAGGGTCCGGAGCAATGAGCTAGTGATGCGAGCTAGCAAATACCAAGCCTAGCCCAGGCCCATGCTCTGGACACCCAGTCATTCATTTTCATCGCTCCACTTCTGTAATCATCCCCATTTTATGGATGAGGAAACTGAGACTCTGGGAGACTGAGTCACTTAAAATGACACAGCTAAAAAAATGCTAACGCTGGGTACTTTGCTCTAAGGGTGCCTGACTCTGACACCCAAGATCTGAACACTGCAGTGTGTGGGCTAGCTGGGTTTTCTGTACGCCCCTCCCTAAAACAGACCCCAAGTTCCCGCGTCAGCAGGGGCTGAGACAGCCAAGGGCCTTGACCATATGTGGCCTCCTGCCCGGGGGGAGGTTATGTAGATACTCTCTCCATCTCATCACACAGAGACACAGCCCTCACTTCAACCTGCCTGACAAGAGGCTCCTTTCTCCCGGACATCACACGGCGAGGCCTCCCCCAAACCCTGGAAGAACGAGGGGTCTCCCTAAGCGCATTATCCAAACAACGAAACGCCCCCTTTCTGAGCAGTCACAGTTTCCATCTGCATCATTTAGCTGTAATCTTAAATGGACACTGCAGCGGCGATGACCGTTAAGAACTTCTAAGAACTGACTGGGTGAGGACAGACACGGGAAGACCAAGTTTACTGCGTGGGCTCCTGCCTGCTGAGTCCTGCCTGAGGCTTCCCTGAAATACGCCCTCCACTCCAACTGCTTACAACAGCTAGACCAAAGGCATTTCATGAACACCCCAGGAATTACAGCCGGGGAAAGGAAACCTCCTTCCACCTCCCCTGAGAGAAATCACCTTTGCAAGCGAGGTATTTACTTCCGGGGCCCGAAGAGGCTGTGGACCCCAGGGCCCCACCCTAAGTGCATCTGAAGCTGCCGGGTTAAATGGAAGGTCACCCCTCCTCCTGGCACGTCATCCATCAACAGTCATGCAGGCCCATGCTCCACAGACGGCTGTCACTCACACAGGGATAAAGGTGACCTGAGGCTGGAGCAGCAGGGTAAGGGACAACAGAAGCCACTGATATTTTTCATCATTTACAAAGATTTCAGACATATGATCTCCATTCTTGCAGCAATTGTAAGGAAGGGGGTGGGGACAAACAATCATTGTCTCCTTGGATTACAAACACTGTGAGTGAGATTCAAAGAAATGAAGCCCTATACCAGGTGGTATAGATAACTTTTCTACACAGTGAGACTCACAAAACAGCACCCGGCTCCAGACCTCCTGCATGCATTTCCGTATGACCCCAGGTGAGTCAGAAGCACTGTAAAGTTTGAGAAGCACTGATCTAATGCAGAGTTTTTGGGGAGCCTGAAAAATCTGGGTTCCAGTTCCAGCCACACTACTTACCCTGTTTCCCCAAAAATAAGACAGTGTCTTATACCCTGTTTCCCCGAAAATAAGACAGTGTCTTATATTAATTTTTGCTCCCAAAGATGCGCTAGGTCTTATTTTGGGGGGGATGCCTTATACATATTTCAGCGAGAGGCAAAACTGTAAGTAGGTCTTATTTTCAGGGGATGTCTTACTTTCGGGGAAACACGGTACTTGCTACGTGACCTGGAGCAAGCTATGAAGCGTAACAGGCCTCTCTCAGCCGCAAAGCGTTACTTATTTAATAGGGTAGTGGTAAGAAGTCAACAAAATAATGCACATAAAGCCTTTAGCATAAAACCTGGCACACACACATAAAAAATAACAAACCCAAAAAAACATTACCAGTTGGCTCTACCATTGTCAACATTTAAAGCTAGAACTCAAGTCCCAGATCCCGCCTCTCATTACTTGCATCATCATTCTGGAAACCTTTGGCCACGGCGCTCCAGAGCCTGCTCTGTATGTCACAATGCTTACCACCCACCCACCCATGTGTTCTTAACCACACAACTGAACAGAGTATCACCAAGATAACACCACCAACCACTCAGAGCCAAAGATACACATGATAAGGAAAGGAAAATAATGACTAATGGTGGCACTGAGACATTTCGTCCACTAGCAACCTGAGGCTTCGCCCTTGAGCCTAAGGTGCTCCACATACTCTAGGTGCTGAGGTCAAAGACAAGAAAGCCAGGGACGGGGACAGGCCAGTACTTCTGGACTCTGATTTCAGGCAAACTGTCACAACTGGAGGTCCCCAAGGACAGCACACACCAAAGGTCCCTACCTTGACCTACGAATCTCCCCAACGCTACAAATGTACTTTACTTTCAGAGTGAACAAACAGAGCACACTGATTTCCCAACAGGTGAGCCTTTCAGACACTGAGGGACACATACGCACACAAAGTAAAGGCAGGGTCTACGCAACAAGGCCCCGACACCTACGCAACAGGCCAGACCTTGTCCTGGCCAGCCTGAGTCCTCCTTGCATAACCCTGCTTTCCCTCTCTGCTTCCCCATGCACCTGGCCTCCAGTCCTGGTCACTGGTCACTTCTCCCCAGTCTCTCACTCATCCCAAGGTTTACCATCTCTCCTAAGATGTCACTGTGCCCATCCTGTCCACTTCGCTCCCAAAGTCACCATTCGGATCATGCAAGCCCGCAGGTCTACTGGCTTCTGTCTCCCCATAGTTGAAGCCATTTTCAGCACCACTCCCTTAGCCAACTTCCTACAGACAATCCCACCCCACAGGCCCTCTGGTGATTACTGCTTAGAAACTAAAACCCATGGACTTCCAGAAGTGGGAAGCAGAAGAGCTGAGTCTCCCATCAGCACCCACACCCTACCTCCTGCAGTAGCCCCTGGGACCACAGAGATCAGGAGTGCTGCTGGTGGCTTTCTGTCTCTGGTTTGGTTTTAACAGAAAGCAAACAGAACAGGGAGAAGAAGGAGCATGACTCTGCACACTGCCTTTTATTAGCCCACACAGACCCACAAACAACAGTCAGTCCAAATAAGACGAAGCTTTGCTACAAAGTAGAAAATGCCTCCAAGCAAATGGTGGTTGTCGTCTTGGGAGCCAAGGCTTCAATAAACCTACCGTTGGTCAAATCCTTTCGGGAACGTGTGTAAGGACAGCATTTGGAACTAGGTTTATAGTAACTAATTGGAGAGAAGCAGTTCCTGTGACTACTTCATGAACACCCTTTCTGATCATAAACAGTACTTTGTCACCCACCCTGGTCTCAGGACTTGGCTCCAACTCCTATTTCTAAAAGGAATAATCAGGTCCACTGTCAGTGGGTAAAAATTTACCACAGTGAATAATTTTTAAAAGAATGTTTGTTGATTCTAATTCGACACTTGTGTAAAGTTCTGATGGTGGTTCTAGAAGAGTTTTCCCAAAAGAGCTAAGTAGAATTAGCTTCCCAAGGAACTTCAAGCTGGGGTCCGGCTCCAAGTTTATGTACGGAAAGGATGAATTAATCAAAATGACAAAATGGCAATGACCTTCTTCCCCAGGTAGCTTTCTTTGAGACTAATAAGCAGAATAGCATACAACAACACTCTCCTTGCCTAGTTTCACTTTCCACAGTCAACCACGGTCCAAAAAATATTAAATGGAAAATTCCAGAAATAAATAATTCATCAGTTTTAACTTCTGCACCCTTCTGAGTGTCATGAAGAAATCCTGAGCTGCCCGGGAAATGAGTCTTCCCTTGGTCCAGCATATCTACATTGTATATGCTCCCTACCCATTCATCACTTAGTAGCCATCTCGCTTATCAGGTTGACGGTCACAGTATCTCAGCACTTGTGTTCAAGTCGCCCTGATAGTAGCCTAACACGAGGTTACAATGCCTGTGTCTCTCACCTCACTTCATCTTGTCACATAGGTGTTGTATCATCTCACATCATCATGAGAAGAGTGAGCACAGTACAATCACATACCCTGAGATCACATTCACGTGATTTTTTATTATAGCATATTGCTATAGTTATGGTTGTTCATCTCTTTCTGTGCCTACTTTACAAATTAAACTTTATCGTAGGAATGTAGGTGTAGGAAAAAACATAGAGTATATAAGGTTCAGCACTCTCTGTGGTTTCAGGCATCCACTGAGGGTCCTGCGACATGTCCCCCATGGGTCTATACTACTGGATAGACCAGTCCTTATTTTACACTTGATCTTGCCCCAAAGGCCAAGAAGTCTTTATTTTAAATGAGAGACATAAAAAGTCCCAATTCCCTGATTCTTTGTCCTTTCTTTCACCATCCTCTCAAACCACACTGTATAAATACTTACAAATACGAAGGGATTACAACCTATCACCAAGGACATACTACTTACACCGAAAGGGTTATGACAACTAGAAAATGTAAGTCTCCAGCCTCATTTTTGTGCTCAGCTGTCTAGAGGAGCAAACCTTCCAATTTCCTTGATGGAAACTCCATCTCCCTGTTGCTAAAAACAACCAGCAGCAGATGTGCAGTCCTTGCCCTTGGTAGTCAAAGCGTGGTCCCTGGGTCAGCAGGAGCTGCATCAGGGCCCCACCCCAGACTTGCTGAATCAGGACCTGCCTTCTACAAGATCCCCCGTGGTTTCTACACACATCGGAGTTTGAAAAGCACTGTTCTCTCCGAGAACGAGAAGACAGCCAATGATTTTACAAAGCCCTAATGCATTTTTATTTTTACAAAATAATGAACCTTCTACGTCTTGTTTTCACAAAACAATGAACTCTCCTCTACTCTGCTTCCTCGTCTACTAAAAGGGACCACACTGTACATTCTCCCCAGGGTTCATGTAAGTTCGTGCTGAAGGCCTAGCTCTGAGCCTGGAACCCCAAAGGCCTCGCCCCCTGCCCCCACTATTCACCCTCCAAACATCACATCCCTCCTCACTCTCTTCCCTCTCTTAAGTAAACCTTACTTTAGAGACAAAAGGCTATAAAAGACTAAGAAACAGCCTGTGAGAGAAAAGGAAGGAGCATAATGCAGAGAACGAGTCAGGGGCCGAGCTACTCTAGTTCCACTCAGAAAATCAATCTGTGGGGTGAGAGGGTGCGCACAGAAAGGCCGCTGGTTGTGGTAAGGCAAGGAGGTAAGCGTGGGCCGACTACATTTAGTCCTAGGAACATGGCTACAGCCCTCGATGTTTAAGATGACTTGGGACTTCTTTGCTACAAAGGCCATCTGTGAATTTATATGTCAACAGAGAAATTTGTAATGCTTGGCCTATCCCAGCCCAAAGCCCTAATACCTCTGTTCCCGAAAAATGCCCCCATGCCACTGGCCCCCCTATCCCCCCATTCAGAGCCCTGAAAGTCCTTTCATGGTCGCCTATCTACTCTAATGAGCAGCTTTCAGGTTATCGCCCATCTGCCAGAGCTGAGTTGCTTAAGGAGAGCACCTTATTCATGGTCACACCCCCCAGAGCACTCCCAAGACCAGACAGGCGGCCCTCAGTCACTGTTGTTGCTTAAATGTCCTAAATTCCTAAGCTGTTATTCTCTCTGAGGCAACTGTCCTATTTCGAGGTAGACTCAACTTACTTATGGCTCCCTGATTTCTATCGTTATTAGATGGCTCTCACGCTTTTCCATCTGGTTGCTACACAAAGGTTACCTTGTCTTCTCCATAGTCTCACCTAGGCCAAATAAAATGTGATTATGTGTGCATCAACTGCCTGAATAAGTCTGAGGAAGGTCTTAAATTCTGAGCTCTCTAAGGTTAAAAGCACAGAGGTCAGAAGATCTGTTTGCCTGACTCCTAGGACTATGAGCCCAAAGTCCAAAGCAGCCACCACACAGATTTCCTGGGTTTAATCACAGATACGGCCAGGTTTCTTTCTTTTCTATTAAACGTGTTTGGAGACTCCAAATACTAGGAAAAAGTAACAAAGGTTATTAATTCAGGGAGCATACCTCCAAACAGTGTATCAGACAGCAGCCAATGTGACATGATCAGACAGTGGTGACGAATTACTTTATTTGCCTGAGAGCCCCCCTGACCATTTTGCGGTGATCACTGAGGTCTCGCCCAGCTATCCGCCCGGAGTCTCAGAGCTCAGAGATCAAGAGTCTCCGAGCTTTCCTGCACAGGGGACGGGGGCTCTCTCTGCCGCGTCATGACCTTGAACTGATGGCCTTCGGTCTTCTGGAGAGGAACCAACAACCTGCATTTGCTGCAGGCAAGGAGCCAACAGCCCCTGACTCCACCAACCTCATCATCGTTCAGGCCTCGCACGTAGCATTTCAAGTTCAAACTTATAAAAACTCTCAACTACAACGGGACTCTCCGGTGTCCATGGATATGGCTAAAGGAGGCATGATTTTTCAAATCTTTTGCTGTGTGCTCTGTAACCTGCCTGGTCCCCCCACTCTACTGTCACAGAAAGCCAGTGACTTAGACACCTACCCCAGAAGATCAGGACACTGTGGCCGCGCTCGGGCCACAGGAGGGAGCACCAGGCTCCTGAACTGTCCACCGCGAAGCAAGAGCGCTTGTTTGCGCTTTTCTGGAAAGAGCTGTCCTGTTCCTGCAAAACAGCTCACATAAGATGGCTAGCTTTCACCATGCCCTTGCTTATTCCTCCATTTCCTCCCAACGATAGGGTCTGTGAAAGAGAACGGGGACATGGGGTGGTAACTACAGAAGGCAATAGCATCAGGGAGGTGGGAAGCTGGGATGGCTCAGTGGGTTAAGCGCTCACTTTGCAGCCCTGGGGACCGAGGATCGAATCCCAGCCCCGGCCCATGTGGACCCATATGCTGAACTGGGAAGTGCCCCCAGTTCAGTTCTCACCGGGGCGAGACCCCGGCCCAGTTCCTGCCCTGTGCAGCCCCACGCCCACCTGTGGAATAAAACTATGTGGAAAAACCAATGATGTGCAACTACGGAGACTGTTCTGGGAGCTCCCCATTTTCTCTGTCTCTGTCTCTCTGTGTGTCAAAAACAATAAAAATAAACCTTTAAAAAGAATAATAATAATCAGGGAGGTTTGGGCTGATGACATTCTTAAAGAATATGTTCACACAGCCAAGCCCCAGTGAGCGATGTGCGGGGGTAAGATGCCTGAACAGGCTGGGGTGGGGGGTGCCCCCTGAGGGGGCCCTTCTCCCACAGGAAGGGGGAAGCGGGGCACAGGGCTCCAATGTGCACAGGCTGGTGGGGGCCTGGCAGTGGAAGGTGAGTGCTAAACACTTGCAGAAATGCAGGAGGGTGGGGGTGAGCCCTTGGCCTTGGCCCAGCTGCTGTTTCCTGCAGGAAACAGGTGCTCATCTCCATTCACATCCTGGCAGGAATGGAATTTCTGTGTCACACTGGGGCCTCCGAGTCTTCACCCAAAGCAACTTTTTCCTGTTGGGTCTTTTAAGTGACGGGGTGATCTGCCCCTAGAAGTTAAAGAGCTGGTTCTTAGCTAGCGTTTGGATATATGCACTTGCTTATTTGTTGATCTGATACAAACATTTACTGAATTCAGGCATGAAAGTTGCTACGAGAACATAAAGCCACCTCAGTCTAAACTTGCCCTCAAAGTCCACTCTCATAGAAGACCTATACACAAACTCATAAATTAAGGAGGTGACATTGGTTTGGTAGATTACAGGAGGTAGATTAATTCCAGGTGGAAGTAGGATAGTACGTTCCAAATTTTATAGTACATAATGAGAATCACCCGAGAATCTTTCCCTATGGGTCACTTCCTTCTCATAAAATTCTACTCTTCCTCCTCCATCTTTTTAGGACAAAAGACCCAACCTTCTTTTATGGTCATTATCCTTTAAGCTGGAGAATGTTGCCTTTGACAATAAACCTAATAAAGATGTTAATCATAATTCCTTTGGCAAAGAGATCCAAGGAAATTTCAAATGTCATGACTACAAAAGGTTTTAAACCTTTTGGAACACTGATGCCCAATTTTAAGGGACTTCCTCTTCAATCCATGGAGAAGGGATTGTTACTAAGAAGGGGCACATGATTATTTGTGATCAAATCCACGACTGAACTGGCCCCGCCTTAGAATTTAGTAATGCCCAAATCACCCCCCCAAACAGGCTTGGAATGAGAGGAGTCCCACCTAAAACAGGACGGGGATCGCACCTGGACAGCCCATTTCCAGTTCCTTCCCTGGCAGGAATCCAGCAGACACCTGCTCTCCTCACAGTCTTAGAACCATTGTGTTTCCCCTGAGCTCTGAGAAGAGAAAGGGGCCACACAGCTAATTACCACCATTCAAGCATGACACTGAAATATCCCCCAAACACTCGCCTTTTAATAACCTCAGAGTTTTAAAATTAACACCCATCGCCGATATGTGTATTTCCTACCAGTGCGGTCACCCAGGAGGGTGACAAGGACCCTGGGGCCACAAGGCATGGGTAGTAGAGGAGGATGCTTTTCTTAATCACTACTAATTACTGTTATAATGTTACAAGCAAACAAATGATAAAGATCATTTGGGAAATATAGAAAGAGTCCCCATGAGGCAAAGAATTTTCATTAACTGGGAAGGCCAGTTTGAATTCATCAAAAGGCTGAACTGACTGGCAAGTATTAACTATGCATTGTAACAACAACAAAAAAGACTTCTGTTTTCCAAGTGCAAATATAGTAATGAGCTAGGCTAAGAAGGTGTCAGCAAGAAGGCCTGAACACCTCCTTTCATGAAGACAGAAAATTCTCATAACAAAACTGTATAAACAGATCCTCTAAATTGCTATAAGTGCACATCAGTACTATTACAGAGACAATTTTCCTGAGAGTATTAAGTTGCTTAGATTTCTTTTCTAAATAGTGTTAAGACCATTCTTGTTCAAATGTTCACAAACTTGGAATCTGAAAAGTCTAATCTCATAAAGAGTTTTGCTAAATTTCTTGCCCCAATAACTAATAATCATAATAACGAATCAGATAAACATTATAAAGACAGACCAATAGGAGGAGCCTACCACACCCAGCTGACATTTAATGAGCACCTACTATGTGAAAGGTGCTTTCCCATGTACAGTTTACTAGCTGGACTCTCCCCAACTAGATAAGAGCTGTTCATCCCATTTTACAGAGGAGGAAACTGATGGTTTCCTTTAGGTCTCTCCATGGTCTTTCTAGCCAAAACCACACCTCACAGTGTCCTATTTCAAGTTCCTCCAAGGAAAGTTTCACTACTTACAAAGAGAAGCATCCTTCCAGATTTTATCTACCACCTCCCCTCCTTGTTTGTACTGATGCATCTCAACCACACTTAAAACAACAGGAATTTTAAAAAATAATTTGTTTTTCTAGTCTTTCCAAAACATCTAACGTAGTTTTCAGAAAGAAACTTCTCTCTTCACACTCAAATGCCATCAGTTAACACATTTCATTCAAATTACATAATTACAAAAGAAAGTACAAGTAGCTTAAAACAAGTTTTAGAGAAAAACAAACAAACGACAACAACAACAACAAAAACGAGCTGACCAGTGAGCACAGCACTCATCTGGACAAAGCAGATGAGGCAGAGGACAGGGGACAGAGTGATCACAGGGCTCTGCCCTGAACCATGGGATGGACAGCAGCAGGGACTCTGGCCAGCAGAGTCCCACACACCTGTAAGTTCTGGGGAGAACTCATACTGTTTCCATCAGAAATCAAAGAAGCGTGAGAGCAGGAGAAAAGGTGAGACCCAATAAACATGGGTTCAAATAACCATGACCTTGGGAAGCCTCGGTTCCTATAGTGAATGGTTAAAACAGGGTTCCTCATACACTTGCTGCAAAAATTAAATAGGAATATCTAAAAAGCACTCAGCCCAGGTCTTGGAACACAGAACTGCTCAATAAGCATGAGTTCTTTCTCCAACTTACGTACCTTTCTCCCACAATGCCTAGCAACATGCTTCAAAGTAGAAAGCTCTAAAGATGATGGATGGATGGACGGACGGACGGATGGATGGATGGATGGATGGACGGACAAACAGGCGAGTGAATGAACAACTGGTCTATTGGTAGAACTCTAAACACCCTGCAGTTTAATAACTTGCTTGTCTCAAATGGCCCAAATAAATGAATCAGAAAGCTGTATCCTGAGTTAGCATTTTCCCCACCCAAAGATGCATGCCTTCGATTTTATCAATGAGCATGGAGAGAACAGAGTAGAAATAAAAGGAAAAGAGACAAACAGAAGGGAATTAAGAAAGTATTAAACAAGAGAACTGGCTCACTGGTGAATCTTTTTTTCTTCCCTCTTCCTTCTAACTGTAGTTACTGAGAAAGAGGATACATTTATTAGCACAAGCATAATTTTTTTTTCAAGGCACAATTAAATCCAGCAAAAAAAAAAAGTTATATGATTTACCTTTAGTCATCTATAAATACCAAGTCTCAAAAAGTTAAACGAGAAATAGTTCCAGAAGGACAACCACGTGGTTTGGTTTCAAGTACTTAGCATTTCACAAAATGTGCAGTTCACTGGAAAGATGTTTAAACTCTGAAACAAAGCAGGTGCAGAATGTGTGCTTTCCAAGGTGAAAGTGATATGACTGGAAAGCAGGTGGGAATGAAAAGCCCTAAATTCAGCACATCTTAAGTGTCTTTTTTTAAATGAATTAATCACAGTAGATAAAGCTCTGATTCACTCTTCAGATTCTGTGTTTATAAAAACTCTAAGCGCTAAGAGGGCACTCCCAAAACCTCCAGAGGCACTGGACACTGGGAAGAAAGCCTTGTCAATTTTTAACAGGAGCCCAGAGTCAACTTACCCTTCTCAAACAGTTTACCCATATTTTCCGGCGTATAAGACGACCCCCTAATTTTACAGTTAAAACATAGGTTTAGGCCTATATTCGCTGTATAAGACTACAGCCTTGGAAGTGGGGGGTAGTCTTATACAGCGAATATAGGCCTAAACCTATGTTTTAACTGTAAAATTAGGGGGTCGTCTTATACGCCCCAGTCGTCTTATACGCCGGAAAATATGGTAATCTCATTCCCATCTTCTTTACAATTCGTATTTGGTGGGCCCAAGTCAGCTTTCAAATTATTAGGTCTCCAGGCTTCTCCTAGCTGGCAACAACATATACATTAACTCACTCCACTTGGAAATATGCGTCTCTGAAGACAGCCTCACTTTCCCACTGTGATCTTTAAAAAACAACATGAGGGGAAGCCGGGATGGCTCAGTGGGTTGAGCGCTCACTTTGCAGCGCCGGGGACCAGGGATCGAATCCCGGCCCGTGCGGAACCATATGCTGAACTGGGAGCTCCCCCAGTTCAGTTCTCTCTCTGTCTCTGTATCTCTCTCTCTCTCTGTCAAAAATAAAAATAAATAAATAAAAATATATTTAAAAAACAACATGAAAACAGTCAATGGCCTGTTTCTCTAAGCCTGTTTCCTTGTGTGAAACAGACAGCACAAGAACTAAAGATACATAA